>JAOTAV010000006.1:1379141-1417885 GCA_026546445.1 Cyclargus thomasi
TGATTGGACTACATCGTTTTTCAATAACGTAAGATTTATTTAATTAAATAATAAAAAACCATGCATATTCCCTATTGAACATATAAGAAATATGTCGATGATACGTACTCTATTCTAAAGTATGATACAAATACATAAATAAATAAATTGAGTAAGTAAGGACCTTTTGGAAATGTTGGGACTCGCGTAGTTTGCATCACTTAAGTTAATATTATCCTAAATGTTAAGGGTAGTACAACCCTAATTTTTTTTTTGATCAGCAGTACAATATACTAGTATATATTTTTAATGCTGTGGTTGTTTTGTATACATTGGGTTTTTCAAAGTTGTGACTGTGAGTCTGTGACAGATTTTTTTTATAAAATTTCACGTTTCTGTATACAATATATGGATATTTTTATTATAATTATCGATATTCAGTACGTTTAACTAAACAATGATAATAGATAATAAAAAAATATAAAAATAATATTTTACTTCTAACGCCGTCTTTGAGTTGAGATGTGTAACGATTAGGATAAGTTTAACTTTACAGACACACATCTCAACTCATAGATGGCGGTAATAGTACAATATTATTTTATGTTATTTTATTTTTATTATTATCTTTAATAATAATTACTATTTATTTTTAAACACATCTACAAATGTACTCAAATTACTATGCTTAAACCCAAAGTTAAAGTTCTTATAGTTGTTCCGTAAAGTGTACCACAAACATTTACTGGGAGTGGGGTAAGTTCAGGAATCCTTCATTAGGATCCGTCTGTCTGTCTACTGGGGGTGGGATATAGAGGAATTGCTTCGCTTGACCAATAAAATAATAATAACAGGTGGATTAGTCGACAAGCATTTTCTTTTCGTAAGTATAAGTTCGGCCAAGCCCAATTCGACTATCTAAGCTTCTAGAGAAGCTGTATTAAAGCTAAATTGTCACAGCTTTAACATCTCGTTCTTAACTGCTTAATAACGTCACGTTCGTCCAATCCAGTCAGAGTTTAATCAAAACCTGATCAAGCTCGAATATATTTAAGTCCATTAGTATCGGAGCGGGGTGCTAAATAAAGCGATGAATAGTAAACCAGGGGTGCGGAGGTGACCGGGCAATATCACCCTCGCGTCTCACTTACACTGATATTAGCCGAGATAACGCGATCAGACAATATGTTTGGAGCTTTACTTAATGTGGAAGTGACTTCGCTTTTAGTTGACTTTCGAAAAAGAGGTTTTATAGGCTGTAGATATTTTGGATGGTAGGGACATACATATTACTGCACATAGATGTTAAGGGGTTGTCACATACTCATCGTAGAGTAGCAAATTTTTTGACCGCCTTCATTAATCTAGCCTTTTAAAACTTGTTTTATCGCTATGAACTATTTTAATTTATGAAACATTTTTTTTAATGTTTAGCGACTTTAAGCCTGAACCACCTACAATGTTGACCTATGAATCTTCAGTTGATCAAATTAATTCTTGCTGCATTCAGCCTTCGCACTCAATTTCGTTATATAAACACAAAATAAATTTCCTATATAAAACTGTAGCTACATAAGACGAACAATAGGCTATATTTAAAATTTAAATGAGGCCGATATTAAAGGCATCCATCAGATGGCTTACTGTGTCACCCCAGCTCGGTTAGTTTGACTGACATTGTCTGTCCATCCTTAATTGTGTTGCCACAACTGGCGACTTCACCACTCGCAATTCTTGCTAACTAAATTATGTACGCTTATACTACTAAACAAACTGCTTCCAGTGACTAGTAAAATATTATATTAGATATAAATATCATTTATATAACTATCTATAAATTGTGAGCAAAATTCTTCACTAAATAAATTTTAAATGTTTAATAGAATCAGGCGTTACTCTGCGGAAATCCATAGCTTCAAGCTTAGTAAATTAAATTTTTTAGCAATATTCCGCGAAAACTATTTAACGGACGTTGTTCGTAGAGTCCACATCCTCAGGATGCCCCGGTGTTGGGGCAAAACGCGCGTGAAGGTTCTCAACCTGCAAGTAAAAATGCCGAAAAAAAAATTCGCGGAATATTGCTAAAAATCTTAATTTTCTAAATTTGAAATTTTAAATCGTCATTAAAAATTTTAAATCGTCTGATTGCGACAATTAAACTGACACGCGCATAAATTAACTTATTTCTTCGGTATTTCTTAGCTTACAAGTAAGCTTATGTGTGTTATTTTACATTATAACGCTACTCTATGTATAGCTTAATCAATAAGCAGGCGTGAAAATGTTAATAAAGTGAGTTACACAAGTTAATAAACACGAGGCGAGCTCGGACATAGATTCGGCTTAGTTGTAAATCCGCGCATGGGCTCGCATGCTATGTAGGGCTGGGGTTATGTGTGGTACAAGTTTGTACAGTACAGCGATTCACGGTGATGTTGATGTTTTAGCACAGACTACGCTGACCTTCAAATTGCCTATATTGACTGACGTTTTTTTTGTGCATCGTAAAATGATTAAATCCATTTTGTTACTAATCACACATGGTTAAATGTTTAAAAAAAAATAGTGTTAATAATTTTTGTGTGTGTATTGAGTAAAGGCCTTCCCTAAGATTGATAGTGCCACCTCCTGCCTAACATATTTTGTTAAGACAGCATATTTCTTAGTATTTTATGACATCAGTGACTACAAGAGTTTTCCATATAACTATCTTCATTTTTATTTATGATGCAATGAAGATTCTTAAAAGCAAGGTTTACATAACATTTCATATTTAAGGACAGAGTTCTTCCACATATCACTTAAATTTTTTATCGTATATTTTTCTATCTTGAAATATCTATTGACGCTTCACACCACGTCAATCTGGCCCCGTGCTAAGTACCCGAAGAACTTGTGTTACAGGTACCAGACAGCGGAAATATATTTAATACTTTTCATATTATACACACATTTAAGATTTTTATTATATAATACACATATTTAATGCACATCCATGACCCAGGAACATTAAAAATCTTTTTGTTCCGTCGGCGGGATTCGAACCCGCGACCCCCGGCGTGAGCTACCAAGGTGCTCAACCACTGCGCCACAGAGGTCGTCAAACGCATGAATATATAAAATTTTACACTTAAAATTTAATCATGTCCTCTTTGACTTGAACCACACAGTAATGGCGTAGGGGTGGCAGCGACACGACAATCAAAGTGTAATGGTGGTTTTAATATTGCCGACGATTTATAAGGATAAGTCAGTGAGAGTAAATATTAAATTTGTTATAGATGCTTGCGGATTACCCGACAGTACGGAGGAGGACCAATTCGAGGGTGGTATTTGATTTAAAATAATATTTGTGTATTGTATTATAGTGGAAAATGTTTTTTAATTTCCTTTCTGAAAAAAAGTAAAGCGTATCCGAAATTATGCTACGTTATTTTAATTGTTCTCAATAAAATAACAGTATTGAAATTGTGCTACATTATTTTAATTGTTATAATGTATAAATTTATTGTTTTTTTTTTTTTATTAATGTGATTTCGAGAAATAAATTTTTATTACCTTTAATTAAAGTAATGAATTATGTAAGTCATCATTAGTTCTTAAATGTAAATTAAACTAATTCAATTTACGTTGAGCTAAAATACATAATTTTCATAGCGATTTCTGACACAGACCTCCTATTTGGTAACTCTTCGATACTTTGAATATTGACAAACACAAAAGAGAGTATGTAAAAGCTACAAAATGCAAATGCAAAACCGTTTTGAACTTTTCAATGCAATAAAGAACCTCCCTCTAGTTACGACAATGTAATAAGGTGCGAACGACAGAGATGTGGCATCAGCGTCGTAAGTATTCCCCGTACATACACACCATTCATGGTTATTTTACCTTTGATTAGACCTTATTGTAACCGCATAAGAATGATAGGAGAAACTCCGAAGGAAAATAACTCTAACGCTCCGTAGCCTCTACATAAATCTCCCCATATTGCCTACAGCCTGAAACATACCCTTGGCAGCCTCGTTATTGAGCTCTCACTTAGCTATACCTATCTCTGTTGCACTTATCACAAGAAACAAAAGACAATGAGCATGCCTTCTCTTTCCGATTTCAATTTACTCGAGGCGGATTTTCAGGGATTTTGTAAGATCAGATGTTAGAGTATAAGCAACATTTTCAGATAATTCCTTAAAGCCTGTTTCATTGCTTTTTTTAAAAGTTGCTGATAGGCTTTCCACATCCTCCATAAAATATATATCAATAAAATGGTGGATAGACTATCCGACACTTCAGTAAGCGGTAAAATAGGTTCTTAGTGTTTTAATGCCTATTTGTGCACGAATATTTTCAGGTTTATAACTTAATGGTGTAGAGATTTATAATACGTTTTGTTACCGAAATTCTTATTTAATTTGCCATTTTACATATTACACTAAAAATTCTGTCCTTGTGGCTCTTTAAATTAAGGCAATAAGGTTACCGAAGACAAATTTACATTATTTTGCATTTCATAACCTTAATTTAATGTTTTTCTACATAAACCAAAAAAGTATCTTTCAATTTTAGGTATACTACGCAGCTGCGAACAGAAACGACAGTCTTTTGTCTCGGGTGGGGTGCGAGTAGGTGCCTACAGTATGATAGCGAACAATCAGCAGATTGTTACATAATATATATATATAGGATTATATACTTACAACATACAACATACGTCGACGACTGTTCTTAAGTTATACGGTATAATAAATAGTTTTTTCTGATGATGGTAGAGGAACGTAAATTTGCTGTTCGATCAAAGAGATTTTATTATTAAGATGCAAAAAGATAAAAGTTTAATGATCCATACTTCCACACTAATATTAAAATGCAAAAGTGTGTCAGTCTGTCTGTTTGTCTGTCTATTACCTCTTCACGCTAAAACCGATGAACCAATTCTGCCGAAATTTGATATGAAGATACTTCGAGTCCTGGGGAAGGACATGGGATACTTTTATCCCTGATAAATGAACGATTCCCGTGCGATAAAGGAATTCAGGCGCAAAGGAGTTGCAGGCATCATGTAGTATCAAAATATATAAAAATTTCTAGTATCTATGTGCACTTTATGGCATTTCACCCTCGAGCTTATTCGCAATTTAATTTTAGGAATTTTATAAAAAAAACCATTATCACTTTTACGACTGCGGTTTGTATTAAAATGTAGATATAAAAGGTACAATAGATGAGTTTGTATAGCGCCCTCTATGGGCGGGGAAGTCATCGTTTAGAAGTGGGTGTGATCATCGGTGCTGCATCTGCTAATTTTTTATGTACTATTATTATTTATGAAATACTAGTGACTAGTGATATTAGTTTTTTGTAGACATTTTATCTTAGTGCACTTTTTTGCAATGCCTTTGAGCCTTTGCTGCTTATCAAACGCCTACAAATTTGCTGTACGGATGGGGTATTATCTAACTTGGAATTCCGCTTAAATCCTCTTGTAGAATAAATCATCGCGTGGGCAACGCCACGGGTCAAATGTAGTATTCACTAAATCTTTCATACTTGAAAGGATTTAGTGAATACTACATTTGACCCGTGGAGGAATTAGGAGGTACATACAATTATACAGTTAGTTACCATATTTCGTAGACATTCGTAGTACTGCTACGAGAACGCTACTATTGTCTTACGGTTGATTAAGAGGTCTTAATTATTATTAATAAAAATAATTATCCTTGTTACTCCAGTAAGCAGTGACTTCTATTATTAATAGTAAAAGAAATGTCTAAGTAACTGCATTCAGTCTTAAGAAATAACCACTTGCTAGCACAAAATATTATTTTATATTTTTTGAATTATTTCATCTGCACAATTAACTTTTCTACAATTAAATATATTTTTTGGCCGGAACTAGTCGCTAACACAAAAATTTTACTTATGTCTGGCTTACACGTATTAAGTAGACAAGTAGTTAACTAAATTTTAATTTAATTTTAAGTGACTTAACTTTCCACTTGCTACTAAATTTAGTGATCACATGCAATTAACAAGTTAAAATTTCGTTACCTACTTATCTACTTCATACGTGTAAACCAGACATGATATAAAGTATTTCTACTTTGTGTTTTGATAAATATAATGTATAAGTAAGAATGTTTCTTCTTGTCCTAGATACTTGGTATTCAGTAGCGATATTTTGGTCCTGACAAATTTGAGTAGACCATTATTTATAGCACTCGTGTACCGAGTGTGCGGTCCATTCATGGACCTCCGGCATTGTCGCTTTGTCTGTCTGTCAGTGCCATCCCAAACATGTATACAAAAAACCACTGTTTACCTTTATAGAGGTTTATACAAAGATTTATAATAACCGCCTTTACAGTGTAACGCCTGGACATAATGCTCGAATTTAAAGGTGTGATGAATGAAAACTGTGATTGGTATTGTGAGGTGCGATGAAGTTTTGTAGCATGGGGTAAGTTGGTATACATATGGTGTCTAAACGTGTAAATGTGTATTAAAAATAAGAAGTAACTTTTTAAAGGATAAGTTTGGTTACAGATAATTTTCTTACGGTACGGTAAAATATGTTATATACCAACACGACAAATATTACTCAACTTTACCTTAAGAGCGCGAGGTTGGATTTTAATATTTTTTTTCAGAACATGATATCAAAATTCCATCAAATGCCTTTCTCATGAAAATCAAACTTGTCGTCCCAATAAAAATATATGTTTTCAAAACATAAAATATTAGCTATACGCTAGCTTTGTCCCTTCCACTGCGAATATCGTTTCAGATGTTATACCCGATACTTTCTTGCAGCCGTACAGTTTACACTATATTCACTTGGCTCAATGGGTGGTCAGTTCATTCATCAAGTATACTTCTCTTGCAACAAAAGTAAGGACAGTATTTCCGTACACACTATTATACTATTTCCGTTTTCCAATAATATTTATCAACCCACTCCTGATGCGAAACTCTTATGATGTGGTTAAAAAACTTTAATAATATTAATTTACGTGACAATGCATGTCCTGATAGAGTTTTTAAAGTTAAAAAAATTTAAATGTGAATATTACCCCTCGAATTAAAAAAAATATATTTTAGAAGCATTTTCTTCGTATGGCAACTTACCTAAAGTTGCCATACAAAGAAAATGATTTTGCTTTAAATGAGGGTAGTCAACATTACATATAAAATCTATTGACACTCGGTTATAAAGTATTTATAAAACCACGTTTATATTAGCTTATTTAACTTAGTAAACAAGATGACTCATCAATTTGGTTCAATTACCAATTTTATTAACGAAGTATTCTTGTACATTATCTTTAACTCAAAATACGTATTGTTTAAAATAATTTATCTACATTTTAGAGTGGTGAAAACCCCAGACGATCTAAAAAAAAACAATATTTAAACATGTGCACTTTTGTCAACAATAGCTGTATCTAATAGAACAATAGGACACAAGTGTTGGGTTCGTCACTTCATAAAAGTAATGAGTGTCCAGCGTGGGAACCCGCCCAGACTCGCATTCGCATCCGTACTCGTCCGGACTACCTGACTTAAGGACTTTTTTCATTTGGAGTACTACGAATTGTTACTATAGACAATTGCCGACGAGACAAGTGAGAGAATGAGTAGTTTTTTTGGGGAATACATCTGGATTGGCTTACGCCGACCGTTACACGCACCCGCATTGATGGACTCTTCATTGAAAAAGTAACAAATACGTCTAAAATAAGGTTGCTGAGGATTCCCTCTTCACTTCCTCATATAGATGAAGTTCCTCAATAGTTACCGCATCCTCATAAAAAAAATCCTCTACCGCTTCCTCAAATTTTAACAGGAATTTATGAGGTGTGTGTGTTCTGTATATTGCTGAACTCGATCCTTACTGCTGAACCGATTTTAGAAGTTTTTTATTGTGTTTGTTTTGAGAATGGTTAGGGTTCATAGTCTGGTTCATTGTAAAATGTCATTTTAACTAATTTTGTGTGGGTTGGATCAGCTAGGTTTTATAATTTCCTATCATCCTTTTCCTAATCTGCTTCCTCAAAAATATCCTCTTCCTTTTCTTTTCCTCTTCCTGCTCTTAAAATCTAAGTTCGGCCGCTAAGCAGTATATTTGTCGTCTAAAATCCACCTTGCTTTTGACTGTAAGCTGTATAAACTTCAATTTATTTTGCATAATGGGATACTTTTTATTCCGAATAAATGCTTTCAAAAATTTGATATTATGTAGCCCAAATTCCACAAGAGCAATGCCACGGACAGAGGCTAGTATTTCATATATACAAAGTAGTTTAAACAGATTTGCAGAAAATATAAATGCTATAGTTTGGTTTTTAAAAACTTAAAAATATTATAATATCCGTGTGTAGCATGATATCTGAGATGATTTTATTCCGATGGACGGTAGGAAAAATCTGGAATCTTGATATTAAATGTCCTAAAATTAATACCGCATAGACATAGCCACGAATAAAATCTAGTAAGCAAATAAAAATTATACAATTTCACGACGTACTACCTGCTAGTGTAGGATTTATGAATGAATGAATGAATATGAATGACTCCGCACAAACTTCCGTCTGCCAATTTCACGGGTAGTAGTTGCGTTATGAACTAGTACGGCGTGAAGCAAACTATCTATTGTGGAACCATGAATGAACGCCTCAGGACAATCAGATCTGATTGACCATTATGTGGTTGATACGTTACGAGAAACGTAAGTTATTTTGTACTCGATACGTGGAATAATCGATTTTAGGCTTATTTTAGTTGAAGACATAAGCAACGTAGGTTAGGTAGGTTCCATGGAGGAAATTTGCACAGAGCCAGTTGACGTTCCTACGTCATTTGGTCGGAATGTATCAATTCTAATACTTATGGTCGTCCGTTAGTCTCGACCGATACTTTGTTTTCAGCTTTAGTCGTGATCTATCGGCTGGGAGTGACATAACGCGACCAAGTTACTTAGATCCACAGTCTGGCTCTGTTTTAACTGACGTGATTGTTCATCTAATGTTTATTAAATTTAACTTAAATACACTTCACTTTCATTTAATTCTCATTTTATTTAGAGATTCTAGCACACGCAGTGGCTATGTGAATCCAATCTTGCTATTATTCAGATAAATCAACTTAAAATTAATTTAATTATATTAATAAATATTAATTTAATAAATTAAAATTCTTAAAAAAGGACTACGATAATTCTGCAAATTTATAATCAGGTTCTGCCAAAAAAATATTAAAGAAATACCTGGGTTCATTAAAGGAATTTTCACTAATCTTACTATATCATTCCTCAGGCTTACCACACGTTTCACAGGTTCAGTTACGCAAATATACTTTCTTGGTTTTGTTGTGGACGGTAGACGAAACGGGAATAAGAAAAGTTGCAACTATTTTCATGTTGCGAGTGTCTGATGATGACAGAATTTGCTTTCCTAGTGTGACCTGCTCGTTGGCCTCATCTATGCTAGTAAAATATAAAGGTGAAGAGGTTTGAACGCTAATCTCAGGAACTACTGACCGGAATTAAAATATTCTTTTATATTGGTTAGTCCACCTATCAAGGAGCAGTAATAAAATTATATAATATATATAAATAGCACTAATACCTAGGTAAGTTTGACAACAATAGGTATATTGCCGTCCTCAAGCTTAAATGCCGTTAACCAACATCTGGGCGATTTTGATATTTTGATGCCATCATAATCAGAAAGAAAAGCTCTATCGACGTGTATTACCAAAACTTTAGTAGCTTTTATAGTCATCGAGTTATTAAAATTATTATTGACGTTATGAAGTAGCGAGTCCTTAGAAAAATTGATCGCGTTGTTTGCTCATAGCTTAGACAATATTTTTCGTACATAGCGGCATTTTAGCTTAGGTCGGCAGTATGGTAATGATAGCTTGTTTCTACTAGACCATCGTGATATGGTAGCAGCAACCACTGATAGGGCCAGTAATAATAATAAGGCATTAATCACGTCGATAATAATTTATTGTTATCGAACAATACCAACAGATAGACATTAAATCGTCCTTATCGTTATTATTTATTATCTTTAAATATTGTACAAGTACTTGACGATAGATAAAATCAGTGCTATTTCTTATCTAAATACAATCTATATTACAATTTAAAATTATATGTATGTTTATAATTAAACACGAGTCTAATATCTAAAACGCGAATCAATCAGGATTCTTTCATTTTCAATTCATTATAACCCACGGGGGTTATTACGACCTCTTATTTCCAGACAGTTTATGCCCAAACCAACTTTCATACATTTTGGTATTATGATACCTTATAGCCAGCCAGTCAACAGTCACGTGACACTTAACTTTCATCGGCATTGACACCTTATTGGTGTTTTCGTATTGAGACAACGTCACGTGACATCAGCTGGATTGCTTTTACGTCAAAAACTGTCAAATAAAGCCATTCTTTTTACGCCAACTAATAGTAACTTTTTATGAATTGTTTACAAGACAAATTTATATTATTTTTTTATTTATCTCATTTATTGTTATAAACTGCTCTTTAGTCATATTGTTAAATAGTTATTTATTGGTTATTTTAGTGATTAGCATAATATATAGTAAAATAATTAGAATATATTATGCTAATCAATAAAATTAGCTAGATGTTTATGCTTGTCTTGTTTTAGCTGTACTTTAACATTTATCATTCTCTCTCTCCAACTCAATAACATCATATGGATCGTAAAATTGTAAAAACTTATAGACCGAAGGAAAAAAGTACATGGTCATGAATAAATTTAAAAAAAATCTTTCAAACCGGATACACTTAATTATCTGTCGTATCACTAAAGTGAAACTTCCGGAAATTATAATTATTACAATTTTATCGCAAGCTTAGTAATTACGAAGTTTTTTCTGATATTGACATTATAAATTTAACTAACATTAAACATTTTTATTAAACTAAATACAAAAATTATAGTATGAAGTAATTGTGCTAAAATAATAAGAGTTAAGTATATGATGGCGTAATTTGAATGGAATTGGTTGGACAGCTAGTTCGTAAACATGCTGGAACTTGGCTGGAAGTAAGAGATCATAATAACCCCCCTGAAAACCCTGTAAATAGTGAAAAACACAGCTAGTTCAACCCACCTACAACATTTGTAAAGGTTTCGATCGAATATCATAAAGATTCACAGTTACCGCCTAAAAAACGGCACCGACAACCGCGCTTATTAGGCGCTATTCTGCTCCTAGTCGCTCCGAGACCGCGATTTTAACTTTTATACGATGTTTTATTTTTTAATACACTTGATGTCGGTTTAAGTTGTTTTGTGTCAGATAGTGCCGTGGTGCCATTATTTTATTAAATTTTGAAGGGATGTATACATGTTATTAATATTTGATCGAAGTGGTTTTCAGCTTATTAATGTCAAAGATGAAGAAAATATTTATTTAAGTTATAATATTATATTTTACACAAAAAACGTTTCCTTGCCATTACTTAGTGCGCGAGTCCAACTCGCACTTGACCAGATTTTTTTATTTATAACACAGCGTGGATATTATTGCATTTATCCGAAATGCCACCAACGAATTTCACGCATTCACAACACCGACTCAGTGTCTGGCAGACAACGCGACAATAGGACATTCTAAATACTGGCCAAATCCATTTAGTGGTTACCTTTCCGGTGGTTATGGCTCCAATTAAAACGTGGCCATTGGCCGTGCTACGCGAAACTTCCGACTTTCAAAGAAATGTGGATTAGGATTAGTATACAAACACGGATGACCGTTCATGTTTGTAGTTGTTATATTGTGTTTTTTATGGTTAATAATGCAAAATAATTCAATGAAGTAGAGATATTTATAATATACAGCTTTTTTGAATATGAACACAATTTTTGTAAGTTACTTGTAATTCTAAATACATTGATGTATTATACATAATATGTTGTCTGGAGCTTAGTTGCGCCAATATTGGTTTGCGTACCTTTTTCTGGAATAAAAACAATAATATTCTGACTTTTGATAAAATTTTTAAGACAGACAGTCTTAAATTTTTCATTTACTAGATTAATACAGAATAACAGTATTGACTTAGACTTTGCACACGTGATCAATATAAAACAAATGGACTTGTTTTGAACCAGAGACAAGAAAAGTTCGCTAATAGTTTGTCATGGACAGCGGACCCCTGGGGCATTCCCATCTCGTTTCAATGAAGTCTGAGAATGGACAATTACTGAATGCAGTAGAGTCTGTTTGTCCTTTTCGTGGTGTTATTTTTATTTTTAAGTAATAGAAAAGTTTTAAATTATCAGCAATAAAGTGTTAGCAGTTCTACGTCTGATCCTAGGATATGGAAAGTAGGTATATGTCTGTTTTCCTCTTCATCCTTCTTCATCCTTATGTAACAAAAACAATAAAAGATGAAACATTTTTGTCGAACCAAATTTGCTTTAAAACTTAAAATTAAAAACATGTCAAAATTGAAACTATCCAGAGTACTGCTGTGTCTTTTATCTTGTAAATGTAATTTGTTGTAAATTGTGTCTATAAGTAGCCTAGCCTTACTTAACCAACGTTAAACGATCAGATTTATAAAAATTATATCGAACAAACTAACCGAAAAAGTTATTTGTCTTTTTACAATGTGATTGATGTTTCATACAAATTGTATAGCGCCCGGAACGTGAGCGTCAAAATCACCTCTCATCATACAGCTATCAGGGCGCTCGATTCGGGACTCGGGTGAGTTTTGATAAAGATTATTAATCATGTCCCTACTAAATGACCATTAGAGTCTGCTGACTCACGCACAGCCCGGTGGTCGAAATCCTCTCTCAATAATCCACTAATTCTATCCTTTACGACTTAAGTTGTTATTAATACTAGAGGTCCTAGTGTAGTCGAAATTTGACCATAAATATTTAAATGCATCATGTAGAGGAGCTATAATAATCTCTCTCAGTTCAGTCACAGAATTTAATTTTGCATAAAGGTCTCGTTACCAGGCCATGAAATTTTATGATAAAAAAATCAGACTTCAACCAGAGTCATAAGAAAAGAGTATTTTGTGTATGATTATCGTGTCATGAGAAAATATTGTAGTGTGCGCGTTGTGCTGTTTGAAGCGTTTTAATTATTATGCTATGCAATATTAAAAGCATGTTTTAAAAAAATTTTGCTATTCCACGTTCATCCTCCATATCAACTATAACTGGGAAAAAATTCATGCTTTTATGTCTACGCGTCTTCCGTAAAAAGGGATACAAAGTTTTCCGCTCGCGTATTAATATATTGATAAGGTCTGATGGGGTAAGTAAATCATATGTACTTACTTTATGGTAAGAAAAGTACTTTTAAAACAGTACGTTATATATTATCAATAATAGCAAACCGAAAGACGGAGATCGTGTGGATTGTGATTTTAGTGTACACAACTTCTTCTTTTCCGCATCATCTTAGCTGAAATTAATGCCTCTGTACATATAACATGTATTGTTATTAGTGTTTTATATTTTACACAGAATAATGCGAAATAAAAAAAAATGCTAAAAAAATGTCCGGTTCCTCTTCTCCGTAGACAATCTTGCGTCGTCTGCGTCCAGCTGCGGCGCGCGTGGACAGTGTAGGTGGTCTACACTACATGGCTCATTAATTGACGGTTGACAGCTCCGTCCACAACAGTCAGCAGGGCGCTCATTGCGGCCCCGGAAGCTGTCAATATTGACAACTCAATTCCACCACTTCCGGTGGCTTCCTGCAAGGAAATTGCGATAGAGATATACCTATAAATCAATGTTTATGAGTTGGCGCGCTCCAATTACCAGATTGAAAGCGCCATCTGCTTAGCGCGATTTACTGCGACTTTTATACGTATAAAGAGCATAATAAGTATAAATTATTTTCAATGACAACACGTACAAATTGCGTTTGTTTTACGTTAAAAACGTTGCACCTGTTTTGTACGATCTTTGAGAATATTTAAAAAAATGTGTAGCAAATTCAAGAATTGCAGTGTGAGAGCCATGCCTCATCACGAATGGGCCGGCTCGACCGTAGTGATACCACGACCTTATAGAAAACTAGGTTGAAACGACGTTGTGCTGTATTTCGTCCAGTAATTGAGTTAACCGGTGGCCTAACTTAACTTATCCCCTATATCCCTATTCCCTCATAAAAAGGCCGGCAACGCACTTGCGACTCTTCGGATGTTACGAGTGTCCATGGGCGACGGCAGTTTCTTTCCATTAGGTAACCCGTCTGCATGCTTACCCCCTTAATATCATTAAAAAGAAACAACGCATAATATTTCATGAACGAACTCTACTTTTTATTAATACTTTTCATTTGCGTCATCTGCAGTGAATTTACATGCTTAGTGCATGTTGCAGAGTGTAATATTTTTATTATTGATGTTAAGCTATACTTTAACGTTTAAAAATAACGTTTAAAAAAACTAAAACAGGAGTACTAAAACTAAGAAGTGAGAAAGGAGAATATACAATTGATATGGACATGTTTAAAGGATAGTCGTGTTCGTACGTTCTTTTATTTCTAATGACTATGTAAATATAATATATATTGTTTCTTAGTTTTTTACACGTTATTTTTATTTCAATTCTTTTATGGGTTGAATATTACTATCATACTTTTAATAATTCAATATTGTACTGAAGAAATACAATATCAACATCCATACTCACATACATAAATATAGGTCAAAATCATAACCCTCCCTTTTGATTTGCCGTAGTCTGATAAAAATAAGCTGATGTTTTTCCTTGAAAATGCTGCCAAAAGTTTTAATAATAAACTATACCGAATTTAAACTTTTTAATTAAACAAGTCAAGCAAGTTTAAGCTGCATTCTTTTCGTTTTCCTTAATTTTCTTCTCAAAAACATTACACAATACAATAGGGAATATGCGTATAAAACAATTTTTTCTAAATGCAGACTATTGTGATAGTGGGCTAAAAGCTATACAGAATCACAAAAAATCTCGGAAATCTGTTGAGAAATGAGTAAGATATTAGGGATTAAAAGTTTTGATTGACGTCAAAGTTAATATCAGCTCACTCTTTCTAACTGACTACTTTAAAGGCTTATAACTTTGTTATTTTCAATTTAATTAGAAAACTTATTAGACTACATCGTTTTTAGATAACGATAGATTTATTAAAAGGACAAAAATGCAATTTCCTTATTTATTATGAAATAAAGTAGTCACGAAAACAATCACAATTATATATACCTACAAACCCTAAATACACTTTAGTAAATGCTGACTATCATCAGATAAACCGAACACAATTTTTCACAAGTCAAAAGGGGCAATATCGCTTAGCCTTTACCAGCGAGTATAATGAAGACCGACTGTGGGCGAGCCGATATCGATTTTCTGATTTACCTCCCCTCTGATAACGTACAGGTAACACTGTTATTGCATATGATTCACTAGCTTCACCCTGCGGGCTCGTTTACTAGGATTTATTGTTCTTAATGTTGTAGAAAGTAAACAAAATATGGTGCTGATTAGCGTTGCGATTAAGTTGTAACACCTACTGAATCCTGATCAGTTTCGCAAAATTGAGGTAATCTTTAATTGGTAATGATTAGTTCGACTGCATAATTATTACATCGAGAACAAAAAATACTTTGAATTCGCTTTCTCTTCAAGACTAATGGGGATCAGATGGGATGGAGCAATTTGTCATCCATCCCAGAAAAAAAAACACAGAATCTTTAAAAGTGACATAAACCAATAAATACTGCAGTGCAGACAGGTGTGAATTGTGATGCTATAAAGTTTCCTCATAAAATAAAATCTGTATAGAAATAAAGATGATAAAATACACTAATAAATATACCAGACAATTAGACAATGCCGTAAAAAAACTCCAATAGCGACGACGCGTCGCTTTCCTTTGATTGGAAGACAATTTATTGTGCGGAAATGCCGTTACTCAGTAATATTTCCGCCGAACTGTTCGATTTCCCTTTTTTTACTAAAAAGGGCGCGAGACATCTTAATCGTGACCCCTCGGAGGGGTTTTTTACTCGATCGTCCAGTTTCGTAGGAAATAAATTCCATCGCAGCGGGGGCCGGACACTAATAACATGAAGTTCGATAATTCCTTTGTTGTTTTTTAGTTAACGTAAAGTAGATCTTGAGTCTTTTTATTAAAAAGTTCAATAAAGATAATCTAATCCCCGAAACGGATTAATAAATTCAAAATACAGATAAACATATACATTAATAAGTTCAGAAGCGCTGAAAAACAGAACAAAAATAACACCTTTGTAGTTTTTACTAGTAAAATAAAGTCATATAATATACAACACAGACGACAACAAAAGATACAGAGCAATTAATTTAAAATCTAGTCATACACAGTAGTTAACATTTGAACTTAAAATCAGTAACCAAAAAAGCAAAAGGTAAAATATAGAAGTTAATTAATGACATAAATAAATAACCCGATGACATTTCCATTATAAAAACCGGCCAAGTGCTAGTTGGATTCGCGCACGAAGGGTTCCGTGCCAGTACAGAGCAAAAAGTTGGGAAAACGTTTTTATGAAAGTTTTAAATTAAAAAAAAATAATCAAATTATTAAAAAACTTAATAAAAAGGAAAGTTATAAAGGAAAAAAGAGGCGATAGGCTTCGAACTGAGGCCCTTCCGAACTTAAGTCGGCACCCTAGCCGCTCGACCTGGCTGGTAATAATCTGCGTTTTTATCAATCTACTACCAAGGAAGGAAATAGCAAAAAAACATATTTCTTGCACTACTGCCACCCTTTAATATTCAATTTATTTTAGTATTTGTTGTTATAGGGGCAACAGAAATACATACTATATGAAAATTTCAAGTCTCTGGCTGATACCGTTCCTGCGTTACAGCCTGAAGACAGACAGAGGGACAGATGGACAGACAGATACACAGACAGACAGATGTTCTAACATCGAAGTCTTAGTAATAAAGTCGCGTTTTTACCCTTTAGGTACGGAACTCTAAAAACTAGAAGGCAAAAGCAATATTCAGGCAAAGACAAATGATTGCCCTAACCCCAAACGATGATATACGGGGCCATCCCCGACGGCCAGTTGCTACTTGATTTAGCGGAAACTCAGATAAAGCTTAATGCGAAACACAAAAAAACATCACAATAGCCCATAAATATGACGTAAACCTTTATGTAAGCTGGCGCGGGAAATATAGCCGTCGCGATACAAATAGACAAACTATTTTCCCGATAAACGCGGTCTTACGGAAACATGATACGTGAGGACATAATGATGAAGAATTCGTGAATATCCTTGAGACGAAATTGAAGTTTTTAATGTTTGCAAAATAAATTGCCGACCTCGGTGAATCTGGACGCAGCAGCTGGCATTGAGGAAGTGCTGAAACAATGTCGTAAAAACTCATCAAACTTTTTCTTTCAAACGTTAAAAACTTTGTCTTTGAAGCTGGTATTTTGTTATACTTTGTAAGCTTAACGTTTCGTAGCAATAGGCACCAACATACTTAACTGTTAGTAAATTGCTTTTTTTTTAAATTTCAGGTATATTTCATCTGACTGCCTGAATTCTTTTTTATATTGTAGTACTAAAATGTGGTGGTCGTCTATACATATGATAAAATCTATCTATACAATATACATAATATAATAAAACAGTAAAATTAGCGGGTCTGTACAGTTATTATTTTTAAGCTAATCAATGTGGGAGGAGTAATATAAAACAATGCGACAAAAAAAGTTGTCTATGTGTTTGTCTGTTTGTACGCACTAATCTCCGGAAGTACCGAACGGATTCGAATAAATCTTTTTTTATTTAATAGCTTTTGAGTCTAAGCAGCACATAGGATACTTTTTATCCCGGGAAAATGTACGGTTCCCGTGATAAACGAATTTTCGCGCAGCGAAGTTGCGGATATCAACTAGTATCACATAAAATATCATAATGTCGTAGAGGATGTATATGTGTAATGTATCAACAGATTTTTAAATAATTTTGTGTAAACAAATAATTACATTTTATACAACAAACAGGCCATACGATTAAAATAATTTAATACGCACATAATGATTTACTTTTGTCATAACACCGTCAGCACGTTATAATACTAACATATTATTATTATTCATAGTTTAAGTGCTTTTTATTGAATGGACTTCAGCCAACGATACATCTTACTTCATCATTATAATTATTCAAAGCGTAACAAACTTTCGTAAAAATATACATAAATCTTTCCTATTTCATCAGAATTTTAATATCATCAGCTATTAGTTTCATAGCATTTTTTGGTTTATTACATTTTTATGCATTTTCTTTCATCAGTAACTTGTGTTACTTTTCACGTGACGTGTCTGAACTCTATGAATCCCTCGATAGCGCTCCCCTATTTGAATACAACATTAGGAAGCATATTGCGATCCATAGGTCGAGGAAGCGAGTTATTAATATTCGTTAGTACTAAGTATAACGTGTTTATTAGCGTGCTGGCGGCAACTGGCAGGCCACAATGGCGCGTGGCTGGTAAGCTCGCCATGTAGTAGACTTTGATTTACTTACCGGATTACCAAGACAAGCTATATTGGGCATTATAGGATTGCGTTATTTGTGATGAAATTATTTACGGGGTTGTAAAGTATGTGAATGAAATATTATGCGAATGGGATATTAAAGACCCGACAATATACTATGCTACGATTAATTTTACAAGTTCTAAAAGACTTAGATCATGGAAGAAATTTTGATCAGAAGAATATTATTAAACTTTATACTTTCGGCCTCGCTTTTGCTATACATAACTTAGGGCTAGGTAGAACAATCTAGATCACTAAATATCAAATACGGCGGTTGCGGCGGGGGATGTGCGCGGGGTGACTTACACGAGGGGGGGTAAGTATTTGGCACAGTAAACAGAACTAGCCAGTAAGGCACCTTCATACAAATTGACACGGCGCGGTTGGTATGTGTGCGTCACACGTATATATGCGCCGCCAAACGCATTTTGAGGCTTTCTTTAGACAAAAATTAACTTTAAACAAAAAAATAAAAACCGACTTCCACAAGAAAAAAATTATAGATGATTTAAAATGTAATAAATAATTCTTTTTCTCTGTTAGTACCTTATAAGGATTGGCCTAAGCCTCACAATTAACCGTAATCAATCTTTATAACTTTGAAGTCGGTACCAGCTTTTACAAATTCTTAGATTCTTGACATTAAACTTACGTCGGTAGCTGGTACCGACTTCAAAATTAGAAAGATTGATTATACGGTTAATGTTGAGGCTTAGGCCAGTTCTTATAAGGCACTAACAGAGAAAATGAATTATTTATTACTTTTCAGTTCATCTATATTTTTTTTCATATCCCTCGATCGATTTTTCATGGATACTGTTTATCAGAGCGCCCGTGGCCTAGTGGGTTCACACTCGAGAGCGTGCAGGTTCGAACCCGGGTGGAATCGTGTACCAATGATACATTTTGCGATCTCAAGAACATAAAAAGAATGTTCTCCCAAGAGAACCATGCTTCGGCACGAATGGGTGGGCTCGACCAGAGCGATACCACGGCCTCACAGAAAACTGGCATAAAACTGCGTTGTGCTGTGTTTCGTTCAGTGAGTGAGTTTATCGGTGGCCCAACTTCCCTAATGCCCTATCCCTATTCCCATTTCCTATTCCCTAATAAAAAGATGGGCAACGCACTTGCAACTCTTCTGATGTCGCAAGAGTCCATGGGCAACGGCGGTTACAGTTCCATAAGATATAATATATTATATATATAGATATAAAGATTCAAGAGTTCTGTACAGCACCTTCGGAACCAGGGTTTATGTTTGTTGAAAAGTCATACTATTTTGGTAAAATCACTATATGTTTGGGCAGCCCGGACGTCCATGTTCTGTTCCAGGAGCATGGATGTCCAGAGAGGGATTCTCTTTGTACGCTCCTGGGGTAACAAATTTGTTTTCATCTGCGGCTTTTTTTTTTTGAGCCTCCGGTAAACTAACTCACTCGGCGAAACACAGCGCAAGTGTTGTTTCACGTCGACTATCTGTCTCTCCGGTCGAGCCGGCCCACTCGTGCCGAAGCATGGCTCTCCCACTGTAAAATATATTGTGTAATTAAAGACGGAAATATCTGCGCTAAATCATTAATTATTAACACTTTTTTTCAGCATTTAGATTACATTTTTGTCTTTTGTACATTTTAAATATTGATAATGCGTCAAATCTTATAAATTTTTGTTCCGTGGGAGAGCCATGCTTCGCTACGATTGGGCTAGCTTGATGAAAGAAATACCACGGCCTCACAGAAAACCGACGTGTAACAGCGCGCGTCTCGTTGAGTGACTGAGTTTGCCGGAGGCCCAAGTCCTTGTCCGCGTGTCGATATCCCTATTCCCTTTCTCTAATCCTTTACCTTATTCCCTCATAAAAAGGTTTGCAACTCTTCTGCTGTTGAAAGCCTCCAGGAGCGACAGCATGCAGACTGCAAGAGGTGACCCGTCTGTTTGTTTTACACTCAGAAGTAGTCTTGACGGATATAACAGGGCAGTATTTGCGAATTTCCTTTTGAAATTATGTTATCATCTCAATGGAGCGAATGGCCTTTAAACGCGTCTTCTCATAGATACTCATAGTTTTTTTTGTAGGGCAAGTGTACGTGCGGTGTAGTGCCCTTATCTCGTTTCAAGTCGACTGCACACTGACCAGATACTACCGCTCGTCCATCATAACGTTATTGCTTACATCAACAATATTGTCTCATATTTCCACTCCGCACCCCATCCCCAACCCTATTATCACCACATAGGGTGCAATATTGATCGCAGTCGGCGTAACCCTCCCTTAATAATACTTCCGACTTACTAAAATCAATGAAATTTAACTGAGCCATGAAAACTATTTACTAATGGATAAAGTTCAATAAAATATGTCATTTAGAAACTGAAGTCTGGAACTGAAGAAAGTCTGGAAAATGTACATTTTAGGTAGGTGATAATAAATGAGGATGGTAGAAATTATTCTTTTTCTTTACTTTAGTTTAAAACAACGTATCGAAAAGTACCTGATCATAATATTATATTTGAATAATATATGGTTAAAATTTGATATCCTTATTTAATCTCTAACAATCTATAACTCTTACGAAGTCAGCTACTACAATTGTCTATCCCCATGCACCATGTATAATTTATTACGTTCAAAAGTTATTTTAAGCCAACTTCATTTTGAGCCTGACTAACACGTCACCGATTTCATTCGGACATTTTGCTTCCATCAAATGTAATTGCTCTGTATCCTTCGCTATTACCCATTGAATACATACAAATAAAGTAGCTGCGATTGAAAATGTTTAGATCACACATGTGTCAAAAGCGAAACGGTTGTATTTGTTGGCATAATCGGCTTATCATCCGCTCCGACACTCACATTATCCCTATTTTGCTGCAGAATCGAAGGAAAAATTAATTCTTAGTTTGTTTGCCCATTGTACGCTACCGACGGCGAATTCTTTGTGTATTTATTTAATCGACGTCCCTTTGTGGATATTGTCGAAGGCGTTAGGTCTTTGTGAGACGGAGATATTTGTCGGGAATGTACCCGCCTTTATACCAAATTTTCCAATATTGATAGAGATTATCGTGGGTTTGAGCCTGTTAAAAGCACTCAATTCGTCCACTCGCTGAGAAACTTCAAAATAACAAAGATGTTAAGAAACTAGAAAAATAAATATTGCCAATAAAGCAGTAGATTTTTAATGTTTTACAAAACCTAATGTTTCCATTGTAGGTACTCAAGTGTAAAATACTCAATGATTTTAAGCAGACATTGGTTATATTTATTTTCATTAATATAAAATACATTTTACTTCAGCATCAAACTATTTTGGGTTTAGTATCTTTTTCTGGCTCTACAAGTATGTTTCTAATTGTTAGATTAATTTTAAAAAGCCATTAGTAGGTTTTTCACTGCTAATGCCCGGGGCTACACGAGGCTAATTTTTAAGTGTAAGTACTAAGTAATAAACTAGTACTTCTTTCTTCGTGTAGATTAAACCTGCTTCATCTAGTAAACTATGAAAACTAGTTGAGAAGTCAGGGTCAGCTAGCCAAGATAGTTTCAAAGAGACCTAACTAGTTTACGATCCTAGCTTGAAAAACTAGCCTCGTGTATCACAGGTCTTACCGCATTTATTTATAAAAATATTTAAACAGTTTTTAGCTAATCAAGATTCGCTGTCCCTTTCTATCGTGAGACGTTTTTAATATTCGAGAAAAGGACGCAGAATATCGAGTAGCTAAACACCGTTTTCATATTTTCATGAATAAGGGGGGTTAGTGTCAATCACCAAGGGCTTGCCTATCTATCATGTTTGTAGAAGTCACAAATACATTACAGGTAAGACAACATTACTCGCATTTCAGTAATCGGGTCGCAGTATCGACCGATTAGATAGTACCGTTTAACCGGCAAACAATACATCTCACTATATTATAACTACTTGGTACTAGGACAGTGCTGACACAAAAACAGTTCACAGTTGCCCGAGCTATGACGTTTATTTTTTTTTCATATGTTTATTATCTGATGTATATCGTATATAGTACAATCTCTCTTCGTAGGGCTGCTATAAGAGATTTCTTGTAGAAATAAGCAGAACCTTTGTGTCGTCTTTCCCTGTCAATTGTTATATTGTTAACATTTCCTGCGCACAATAAATGATTAAATAAATATGTTTTCATCCTAACTTAAATATATTTAGGGACATTTTCGTATATTTCAAATGAGCCAAAGCTTTATGTATGATAGATACGTTAGATAAAACTAATTTTTTTTTTCTTTTTCATCACGATCTTTTTTCACTACATGCACTATTATTTAGAGGGGTTGTGTTTTTTCTTACAAGCTGTTATTTTCTTTTACCGGTGCCATTGACTTTTTTAATTAAATTTTACACGCCAAAGATCCTCTTCCGATCCCGGTTTCCAAATGAGCTCGAATTCATATGCAAGTATAAGTCGGATGACAAAGCGATATTATATCAATATCTTGAGCTAATCTGATCCCATGATCAATCTAGGTAGGGAGCAATATATTGATCATGGAATCAGCCTAATACCTTCCAGTTTCATAGCTGGAAGATGGCCATGAAATCTCCGTAAATTAAGCCTCATTTGAATCGTCTTCAGGAGTTCTTCGATACTGTATGATAACCAGGATCTGATGATGGAGCTGTTTTAACTTTATTATTTATTTTTATAACCAAAATTTGTATAGTTTATTTCTACAAATAAACGTTAAATTAAATAACGGAAACCTCTGTCTTTGCGATAGTATAATGTGGCAAATGGCGACCATATTGTATTTTCAGGTTTGATTCAATTTGCTTTTATTATTTTAACCTTTTCGGTTAAAATAATAAAAGCAAATTGAATCATTGTGTTAACTGAGCAAAAATTTAAAAAAAATCTGTAGGTTGGTCCATTTATCGAGGAATGCTATAGGTTATATTATAACATCACGCTACGACTATTAGGAGCCCAACAGTAATAAAAAACGTTGCGGAATAATTTATAAAGTTTTACGCGGGCGTAGTCGGAGGCAACAGCTAGTATTACCTATAATTATCATAAAAATATAGTATCAATGAAATATGAAGAAAAAACATTTTTCCACAATTATTAATTTAATAGGTATAATTTATACATTTGTAACACTTTTTACATTTTTCTAATACATACTTGATCAGATTTTTGCTTTGTTATCATAATTTTGTTGCAAAAACAGTAAGTTACAATAAAATATTTCATTTTGTACAAAATCTGGTGGTTGTAAGAATACTATAAAGTTAAAAGGAATTGTATAAAATTTGTAAAGTCCAGTTTACATTGACGGAAGTTAATTGAAACACCTTAACTAAATTCAAAATATGTTTAAAAGAGCCTGTATCAAGCACAGGTAAACTGCACATATAATCTTTATTGGTATTTGGTAGGATATACAAAATCTATTATTAGAAATCAGTAAATTTCACTGGTATGGTAACATGTTCAAGCATTTATCATTTATAAATATTATGTACACTATACATTTTATACTAAAATTAACATAAATATATCTTCATCTACATTTTGTCCGCTATCTTTGACTATGATAATACTGAAACTTACATCTAAATATTGCAATCTGATAAAAATCTGGTCGTCATATAAATATATCTTAACATAGGTAAGTTGTCTTTATACATCAAATTTACAGTTTTAATGGAATGTAAAATATCGTCAAAAACGAAAAGTTGTCATTTATATTATTTAAAGTAGTATTGAGTTTTATGGAATGTTTGAACTTTGAATTTATGGAATGGTATCATCCGACAGTTTATCTGGATTAATTATTGTTTTTTTTTTTTCAGTTGAGAAATTAACTGTCTAAAATCTGAAGGTTTTGTTGCCTGTCGGTAAAAAACGTAAAAACTATATTTCAAATTGAGCGTTAAAAAACTTAAAATGCTAAATAATAAGAATAGGAACTGCAATATACCATCGTGATTTATGCTTATTCGAGTTATACTACGGTAAAATAGATTTCACAATATTCTTGCGACGATATCCATCGCTTATCAGTACGCAATAAACTGCGTCATGCAGATAACAGGTACAATCTACAGAATAGGTATATATTCTGTGAATTACTCTATACGACTAGGAACCACCGGATAACGTTCTGGAATCACCACCAGCAGCCGCCGGGCTGGTGGCCGGGGACTGGGGGCTGATGATGCATGGGTTGGTAGGGGGGGAGGGACAGGCCTAAAGGGGGGAGGCCGTCAGGCTTGCCGAGGCACGGTCTGCCGTCTTTCACCAAGACCGGTACCGCCACGCGGCGCGGGGAGTTCAACCCGCCCACGTTTAGATCGTGGACTCCTTTCTCTTGGACCGCGCGTTTCGTCTTGTACCTGTGGTTCTGGAACCAGATTTTCACTTGCGTCGGCGTCAGGCGAATCAAACTGGCCAGGTGCTCCCGTTCGGGCGCTGAAAGGTACCTCTGCTGCCTGAAACGCCTCTCTAACTCGTACGTTTGCGCCTTTGAAAACAGAACGCGGCGCTTGCGTTTTTTATGCGAGACGCTGGAGTCGTTGAGCGGTTGGTCGTGATCGTCGTCGTCGTGGTCGATGCTATGGTCGTGGTCGTGATCGTGGTCGACGTCGTGGTCGTGGTCATGCCGCGTGTCAACCACGTTGGGCGATGTAGTCGGCGGGCCCGCATACGACAGTTCGGAAGCCCGGGACGTGCTGTCCGGACTCGCTTGTTGGCCGAGAATACCTGAGACAAAGAGAAATAAATTAAAATATTGTTAGAATCGAAGCTATTTAAGGACTTAAAACGATAAGATTCAATATTTTTGACGTAAATCTAATTTTAATGGCAACATTTAAATTTCGAGTACTTTTTATTACGATACGAAAATAATATCCGCCATTTTAAATCTCCCCATCACCAGCTAATAATAAGTAACCAATTACAAATTACATCCGTTAGTAACAAAAACATACACGCTTTACAAGCTCGAGTTAATCTTTTAGGGTCTATTTGACTTCAATGAGAAGCAAAACGGACGGGAAAAAATCACCGCAATTGTTTGCTTCCCCCCTGTGATTCACACGGGCTGGGGCGGGAGTTGGGCGTGTTGTGGGGAGGGGGGGCGAGCGGGGCAGGCGGGAGGGTGGAGGGGAAACTCCCACCCCGCAGCTGCCTCTTTGTTCGCTGATCAGCTATCATCCTTCACGGAGCTAACTGCATGTCGCTTAGTCGCTTTTGTTGGTAACGATTTTTCGTTACTCTCTTTTCGTATGGATTTTACTGACTATATCAGTAATATTTTTGGTTACGTAAGTTATTGCGGGTAACCTAATCTATAGAAAACTTAAATAAATACACACATTTTACCAATGAACGAAAATATGACTTATATCTTGCCTACTTTAAATCGCTAACTTCACAAAGATTACTACTTTCCAAAACAAATATTTATTATCATAATTTAATTTTAAACCTAGTAAGCATTTCCCTAAAAAACCTTTTCCTAAAAACGTGAACTCGGCTTTAAAAAATCATTTATCTAACAAAACGAAATCAATACAAAACTGAAATAACCTTTATGTATGACACCATTATGTGTAGGCAGTTCGAGATATCGATCGCGCGCAACAATAGTCTATAACTGTCATCAAATAATGAACGAATTGCATCCCTAACAGCCGCAAACACTCTGTAATTGATAGCAGCTGCAAGCACAACAGTAACACTATTGGTGACAAATTCTCCACGCCAGTCCCCCACTTAAACAATAAGTAGCGCTGGGGCGTGACCCTTGCTTACAATTTGTACCGTTTGATCGCTTGGGAATCTTTTATTAACCTATTAAAAAGAAAAAAAACTTATTTGCTTTTGTTAAACGACGTTTGCTCGAGACAAAAACGAGAAGGCAGTTGTACAAGTCTAGCTGTTTTCAATTAAAAATGTATCTGTTTATGAAATCTGACAATTTTAAGTTTGTCAATATAAAAATTTGATTAAAAAATAGGGTTTACGATCAAGACGTGGTTTTATCTATCTTTAGCTTTTAGTTATCTATTAAACATTTGGTCCTTCGAGTCGGATGTTAGTATCAGTGTGGATACGATACAGCCAGACTTGTACAGCAGTAGTCTAAAATTATTAATTCATTAAACGTTTCCACCGCAAGGTTTTTGCACACATACTAAAAGTTCTGCATGTAACGAGATTTAGAGCCTGTTTCACAGCCTTTTTTTCATCTTTATTTGACAGATTTTGTATAGAGAATCCGTCAAAACTTGTGGTTAGCCTAACAGAAACTTAAGCTAAAGTTTCTATTCCAAATTGATGATGGAAACGTACTCGTATAAATAATTGCTTTTGTTAAATGACATTTGCTAAAGAAAAATTTGAATACGGTTAAGCATGAAATAATTAAAATTTTATTTAGTCTCGTAAAAAGTTCGCTGTATCAATTAATTGACAAGGTTTTTACATAGGTTTTAAATGATATTTATGTAACGATTTTGAAATGATGTAAAGATTTCTGAATGATAAAGCATCAAAAACAAATGATCAACTCAAATCAACAACCCGAATTAGCGTAGTCATAGATAAAAGTGATCAATCAGAGCCAATAATTGCCGATAGGATTAGCAGTTTTTGAACAAGCAATCGACAACCGGAATGAGTGCCGAAAAACGATAAGCGATAAAAATAATTAATGACAACTATAGATTAGCCAAGGCACTCCAATGGAGCAGCATTTGAAAAAATAATCTCGGCCTCTCGACGCGACTACCGAACACCTATTATTTTCGAGTGGGCTAATATATTTGTGTATGATAATTCCTACTTGTGTTTATGATTCAAGATATTTGTCATACGTATCAGCGCACTTACCTGCCTACATTATACTTGAGAGAACATCTTTACGATACTATGAACGTGAAGAAGTTATATACATACATATACAACTCCATTCGTATTAAATCGTTACCACGCAACATAACGATAATTGTGATTAATCATTCAAGAAAGAATTCTGCAAAACGAAGGAACAATATTACACTGCAGCTATCGATAATCTTCATAAAATAATATTTATTACATTTGTAATATTACTGACGAAAAATATCAAATACCTTTAAAATTTAAATTTGGGTGTATCAGCACGACGGTTCGGTACAATTATGAAACTGTATACCTACAGAATACTGAAGCGATAATGCTGATACAATGATAACAGACTCCCAGATAAATGGATAAAAATGTCACAACAGAAACAACACTTTATATAAATAGCTGACTGGTAGCTAAAGAGATATCTACATTCATTCAAACAAAATATCAAAACGGTTAACAATAAAATATAATTATATTAATATTCTCTAACAATCATTATTTTCTATCAAACCGAGTCAGAACCTTTTTACTGGTTGTAACTGCAAAGTTTCCACTATATAGGGCGTTTACTAAATTA
This sequence comes from Cyclargus thomasi, assembly GCA_026546445.1. Taxonomy (NCBI): domain Eukaryota; kingdom Metazoa; phylum Arthropoda; class Insecta; order Lepidoptera; family Lycaenidae; genus Cyclargus; species Cyclargus thomasi. Next base: position 1,407,205 of record JAOTAV010000006.1, read on the forward strand.
GTAATTTCAAAACATATGCCTCAAAAGAAGTAAAAGATTTTTTGGAATAGGTTCGAACATAAACTTTTGCATCTTTATAAAATTAGTATAAATAGATATATTTTATACTACTATATACCTTAGCTCCTAACACCTATACCTAGCTCATGTGCTTGAAAATTGTGTTTTTAAACTTCCCAATGCTTTCGTAAATTCGTAATTAGTCTAAAGTCAATTTCATGAGAACAAAACATAATGCTATCCGATAGTTACAAAATATGTTTTGTTTGAAATACGATGCCCACTTCAAAAATCTGTAGGCGTCGCACGCGCCGTAAAAAATATGATTAGTTTTCAAATTCTAATAGATGCATGTTGCATAAATTAAATACACAGTGGAATGTGAAGGATACTTATAGTTTCTAATAGATTAAACCAGAAATGGAATGGTAAGGGGGAAAGTTAATTTTTAATAAACAATTTATATCAAACGAGAACCTTAGTTTTTTTGTTACCATGTTTTGAAAGTACTATACCTAGTTAATAGTTATAATCATTATAGCTATGCAGAATTGTCAAATTATGTGGATTAACTTAATTTTAGAAAAATCTAATAAAATTAAATTCTAACCTAAGAAAACCCAGTCGACTATAACGGGAGCCGGTTGCGAGAATTAGCAAAACTGCTATTTTGACAAATACTAAGTATGGGATAACTTTCTACAGTGGACCCCCGATATTCCGGCTCCTGTTTACTCCAGCACCCCATTTGAATCCGACATATTTTATTAGACGCAATTAACGCCTTAAGGCTTGCTTTGGGCTGAAGAGAATAATTTTTTACTTTTGAGAAAACTGAGATACAAAGTTCTGTATGAATTAATTAATATATTATGTTGTCCAAATGTCGTAGGTCCCTCAACTAGCTCTAGAATCTTATCATTAGACACGGATTATAAGGTACTCTTTTGTAAAATTATCCGCACTATAGGGCCCCGTCTTAGGTAGTGCTCTAATCAGGTAAATTCGATAGTCCGACACTGCCCTGCAAAATGTTAGTCGGACTATCAGAGGTCTACAGTAAAATCATTTTCTTAATATTAAGGTGCCTCAACATAAAAGAATATCATGGCCCATTGCAAGAACACCCGAGCCTTGCCACTGTTCGCCACCCTAAACCATTACCCCGTCTCATGACGATGGCTATTGTGGGCTATGATAGGCCATTTTGGGCTTTGAATTAACAATAGAAGGTAAGACTCACCGGTATGATCGTGTTGATCCAGGTTAAGCCAGGGTTGGTGGTGGCGGAGCAGCTCCGTGGAGTAGGGCTGCGGGTAGGGCGGCAGCTCGGGGCCCAGGGCGGGCGGCTCCAGACCCTTCGCCTCGTTCAGCCCCAGGATGTCGGAGATCTGAAACCCAGCGCGCTGGCCCGGCATCTTCATGCTGTCCAGCAATCTGCAAAAAATGAGTAAATCAAAATCAGAATGTAATTTTTTTTTTGTAGTTATTAATATATTTCATTATCTAGCAGCTTTTAATGGCCGGTTTACAAATTGATTCGATTTTGGTGTGACTGTTAAATTGTTAAATAGAATGTATGAATATTATTGATCCCCCTTATTCATAAAAATATTTAAACAGTGTTTCACAAATCAACATTCGCAATCCTTTTCTGGAATAATGAAAACGTCACACGATAGAAAGGGACAGCGAATGTTGATTAGCTAATTATATTTTTATGAATGGGTTTATTAATGAATCGTAATTTTTTCCACTGGTGCTTAATTAGGCAACTACCAAAAAAAGCGTATTTGTAAGAAGGTTTGTTTCTTTGTTGGATCCAATAACACCTAACGATTAATATTATTTATATTACAAGCGCGTTTCATATCTTTAGCCGTCGCTGGGTGTAAACGACATAAACGCATAACCTAAGTAATATGCATTCTGTGTTAATAATTAGTATATTATATTAAAGAACTTAATATCTATTAAGTCATTACAATTGGTGTCGTAAAAACTATTTTAAAAAGGGCGTGTTATGATAATTAGCGTTATTTTTGATGTGCAATCAGGTAGTTTCCTACAGTTGATATAATATTGTATCAGTTCCTTTTTGCTTGAACTTGACTTTGACACGTTACCGCGTTTCTAGATAATCTGTACTATGGTCCAGAAGCTCATCTTTAATTTCAATATGTAATTATTGTATTAAAGATTATTATTAAATAAAACTAAGAAGTAACATAATAATCAGTAACTTGGCTGTGCGGTGCCACTACCGTGCCACCAGATAAATAAGTTAGCCTAATGTAGCCAGATATTCCAAACTTTCGGCTCGCGATTCCAACAACAACGACAATTAACACAATCTTAACAAGTGAAGGCGGAACGTCTAATCCGTCAATTGATTAAGTGGGAACCTCTTCAGATACGTGACCGGGACAAAGCCTGTAGGTGCTATAGTTAACAACGGCATTACACGCACTCGTGGATGTTTGTCTATCCCGTACGTGACGCTGTGAAAGGGCGGCGGATACAGCCTTAACAGGTTGTGGACATCGTTATTAACAAGTTCTCACTGTTGAAATATGTGATATGTCACGAAATGCCGATTCGGATTATATTGTGATCGGTTTTTTTTGTGGTGAGAAGAGACTTATAGAGAAAAAAGTAGGTTTTCGAGCTTGTGTTTTAAATAAATGGTTAACATTAACAAGATTGATTTGTTAAACTGTTTCAACTTGTTAAATATCTCAACCTTAACGTGCTCTGTGTAAGTTAGCCATTTTCCGTTTGTTTTTTATGTTATTGTTTTTAATACAATATTTAAACTATAAGGTTATACACAGATAATCAATCTATTAAAATACATAATACCTTCTCAACATATTATTTCGAATAGCGATGCACAAAATTTATACCAACGATAGTAATTCAGGTGAAATTTTCTTTTTGCCTACTTAGTATGAGGCAGAAGTTTTAAACTACCTCATTTTCCAGTACCTTATTCAAGAAAGCTCTATAAAAGCAGGTACCAATTATAATTTCTACATGTCGTACCTACTTCACCATTTCTAACGCGACACTTTTACCTTCTAATTAACGGTTTTCTAAATAGCCAAATTACACCTACGAATACATTCTCATCACTTAATCACTGACACTATAAATTCGCTCACCCGGGGAAAGCGGATCGGAAGGCCGCCGGGTAGAGCGCCGGCAGGAAGGCCGGGCCCCAGGGCGGCAGCAGGATGGGGCTCCAGGCCAGTAGCCCCGGCGGCAGCGAGGGCACCGGCGGCGGAGAACTCTCGCCCTCCTCGCACTTCATCTCCCGTCCGGGAGAGCTCGCCTTCGGAATAATCTTGGAAACTGGTTTTGAACACCTGTCTGACACGTGCTGCGTCTCTCGACGCCGCGCCCGCACTAAACAACCCTCGAGTGGCCCTCGGGTGAAGGCCCCACCGCCCTCGACGGCCTACTCGGCGAGTAAGGGTGCTCGAGCTAACCGCCAATGGGAATCGAGCGCGCGCTGGGCGGGAACGACCCCGACCAATGGCGGCGCCGTCGCAGCCTTCGCAGCAAAAAAATTGGAGTATACACTCCGAATAGAGGAGCTTTCGACGTAGCTACGTTATGCTCCTTTTGTAATGAGAGCGGCGTTAAGCCCATTGTCGAGCCCGGCTACGGATGCCCAGATAACGATTTTCACTTAGAGTGTTTTTAATAAGTCGACGTAAGCCCGTGTTAGTTTTTATGCGCCGTCGATGACCGCTTTGTGTGGGGACAGGAAATTATTTTAAAACGTCAATTATTTGAACATCCACGAGTATATCCATTGTTGTATCTACGAAAATATTTTTAGCTTTCATGGTTTTATTTTGATTATTTTATATAATAACTATCGGTTCGCGGGTTCGTTATACTGTTTTATCAAATTGATAAATTCATATCCAGTTATAAATTTAATAACGAAAAATGCAATGCGTACTTTCACGGCATTATGTTTAGTAAATTTTAAAAGTATAGTACGTCGTACGAGTAGATTATTTGAAAAGGATCCTTAGTTCCTTAAAGCAACATAACTAGCTATTTAATGAGTAAGAATGAAGGACAGCTGCAGAGGATCAGATACTAGATACATTGGTCATTTATATACAAAGAGAACAATAAGGTTTAATGTACCCGCTTTGGGAATTTTTTATTTAATTATAGCTTAAATTTGCAGTCGATAACCACTACATAAATCATAATAATATTATAAATGCAGGGGTGTGTGAGTTTTTGAATGTTTAGGTTTGTTTCGTTTTCAAGCTTAAGCAGCTGGACCGATTTTTGTACGGATAAAATTTGGCACGGAGGCAGCTGGTATCCTGGATTAACACATTGCCTACTTTTTACTCTTTACACCACAGGCGAAACTGCGAGGCATAACAAGTTGTAGAATAAACATGACATTATCTTATACTACTAAAACTATCATAGTACCTACCTAAACACAAAAACATAATAAATATTTTGAACGTAATAACCAATAAGTAGATAATATTATTATCTTCTAGATTTCTAAACAATTAAACTTTCAGAGAAATTCATATATCGACTTTACATAATAATTTCTATACAAAAAATTCATTTACACTAATCATTCGTGACTTTCTTCAGTAGACGTCTCAGCTAAATATATATATAGTATATTAAGTAAATAAAAAAATAAGCAGACGCAGGTGTTCAGCCAATAATAGAACGTATTGTAAGGACCAATTCGTAGTCCTAAATCTGAAACACATGCGGTATATAACCCGCTTATAATTACTAAGACAATAACTGTCCTAGTATTACTACAATGGTATTATACTTGAGTGTATTGTTAAGTAATACTCATCTATGTTATTGTTTGAGTGCGCCCTAAGAACAATGTTAAGAAGACACAGATGTTGCGTGGCGCATTTAATTGTTAGCTAAGAAGACAAAAATTTTTTGTCGCTTTGAGTTTTTTCTTTCAGCTCAAGTACCGACTTGACTTGAACTTGATTTTTTTTTATTTTATTTCGTAACTATCAATTTAAATTTTTGAATCTATGACCGAGTTAAAGTACGAAGAAACTTATGGTCTAGGTTTATCAATATACTATATATTAATTATTTTAATAATAATAATCGTTTGTTTATAGAAAATGTTGTTTACAATCAGTATTTTTATATCTAACTATCGTCTTCAAGTTTTTCCCCTTGGGAGTAGAACTTATTAAAATTTTGCGTGCATGCCAAATTTGGAATGTTTGTTAAGATCACTGTGTAAATATATGGCAGCTTTATAAGTAAAACTTGTTGGAGAAATGATAACTCTTTCAGAAGAAGAATAATGTTTGAAAGAGTTTGACTAAACTTTTGTACCAATAGTATAATATAATACTATTATACTATTGGTACAAATGTTAAGTCAAACTTTATCTAAAAAATAATATCGCGTAGCGCTTATCATCCATCCATCACGCTTGGATGATTCTCATTATTATCAATTTTTTTTTATAAATAACTAGTTTTCTGAGTGCCGAGAGCGAGTTTTTTATTTTAATAGTGAACGCGTTTAGTGTTTACTAGGATTTTTATATGGAAATTGTATATGTGACATCGCTAGGTGGCGCTGTACAAATTTCATATAAAATCCTATGTAAATGCGAAACGCGTTCATGATCGAATGTCAAAAAATAACTCGCTCTCGGCAGTCTGATTGTATTGTCATATGACAATGAACCAAACAACGCGACGCGAAGGCATACACTTTCTTGGTAATTTTTATGCTAAACATCTGTTAGTGATCTTATTGATTAACTTTTAAACAAACGCAGACGATAAACAATAGGGCCAGATGTTTCAAAATCAGGTACGATATGATTCACAATAATTTTAAAACATTAAAGGGCAGCTCGCAAAGAGTAATAATGCTTACCCTACAGTATTTTATCTCGAAGTTTCTAGAATTTGAACCTTATTTGTTAGACATAAACCCTATAAAAGGTATAATTTTAATGCGCCGAAAGTTGCGTGCACGGTGAGGTCTGATCGAATTTAACTTATTGAAGGATGAGTTAGAACGTTTATAGTGTAGTATACGCATCAATGAACGATAAAACATGGTACAGTTATGGGTTACGAAATTAGGGTTGTCGGGTTACGGGACTCTAGGTAGAGAGTTAACAGGTGTTACTTGATGTGAATAATTTTAGGTATTTGTAAAATATAAAAACTCTACGTTTATAATCGCTCTACGTACCTACTACTACCAACGGATTATTCGAATTATTTTTTTATTATTATGCAAATTTTAAATTTCGCTATAATTCCTTAAGTATTTAATTGCTTTTGTAATAATATTACAAATAAATCAATAAAATATCTGCCTATTAATTATGAGTAGAACTATTTTGCATGGACTTAGATCTAGAACTCAATACTATTTGTAAATTGCCATACCTATATAATATGCATAAGAACATAATTTCAAAAATCCATTTCCAAACATTTGCACGCCATCTGCATGGCAGAATATACAAGAACTATAATATGTATATAATAGTATATATATAAACCTATTGTAACACTACATTCTCGCAATAAGTATATTCTATTCTATTTTATAAAAGAATAACATAGACTCCTTTTAGTTACAGGAAAATTTATGATTAAATAAATGAAATAAAATAAATAACTGTTTATTCAACAATGATTACGCGTCGGAAATAATTTTGCGCGTATGTTAATCCAAAAAACGCGATAGTGAATTTTTTAACAATTTTATCTGTGGTTTAACTTTATACTATAGAGGTAAGCTGCTCTCCAGATTTTTGAGGGTCGGGGCAGGTGCTATCGCCCTCCGCTACGGGTCAGCTCACACCTCGCCCCGTGCTCATCGATACAATTACGTATCGTTTATAATATATGATTTATTCTTATTAGTCACTGTTGTTATACTAATATTTAGTACTAAGAAATCTTGGATATTTTAACTTCGTAACGTAGGTATATCTTTTCTATTGTATCTATTCTTTTAATAGTATCCGCATCTCATGCTGAATGGAAACCAATTTGGTATCTCAATGTATGTATTCATGTTGTTGTTGTTCACTGTGTAATTACCAAATAAATTTATTTTCTTTCTTCTTCTACCATAAATCTATTCTATTGTAAAAAGTTCAAATGTCGTCAAAACTATAGACCATACCTACTATTTCTTGTGATGCTATTTTATAATCTATGTGTACTAAGTACAATTATTTTTTGTAAGCGAGCTTTTATTTCCCTACCATAAAACGTAGAATTCTATAGAAATCCTCTAAAATTCTTATTAAATTCTGATATACTTTATAGATTAATATGATTCTTATTAGAAATAAATTTAATATAATTAATTTTATGAGTCAACATTATTACACATAGTAAAAATAATAGCATTTTCCGTTATCATGAAAAATCTTTTTAAAGACCTATTTAGTAAAGGGCTAGAGGTATAAAAATCTTTTTAAAGACCTATTTAGTAAAAGGCTAGATGTATGAGAATCCTATCGGAATTTATTGATACAACGAATGTGTTTGTTTGTGCCAGAGAGGACAATGAGCACTCAAATTTGCTAATGGATTAGCTTCCAAGACTCCGAACAAATTGGTTTACCTGTTTACACGGAGAAGTCAGATTTATTTCCAAGACTACGCAGTATAATGAAATGATCAAAGTTTTCATGAGCTCTACGAATCTAAGATAATGTAAATGGGTTCCTTTAACTACATGTGCAGAGAAAATTTTTCAGTAGAAGTTAAAGGATGATAATCATTCTACAATATATATTTTTTGGCTAATAAGCTTAACGTTTTAGCTTAATGTTTTATTAGAGATTAAAAAAATGTTGGAAGAAAGTTATAAAACTTTCTTTTCAAAATTTTAAACTTATAAATTTCAAACTATTTTTTTATTTTTTTTTATAAATTTAAAACTTTTAGTTATACGTTGTCCCAATGTTTTGCTCTGCACTGGTACGAAATCCTTCGTGCGCGAGTCCAAATCGCACATGGCCGGTTTTATTTATTTCAAAGTTCATGTTCGTTATACCTATTGAATGTCAAACGAACGATCAGCCCAAAAATTCTATGAATAAAATTAGTAAAAGTCCACGATACTCTACCATCAAAGCTCGGAAAATGGATGGCTCTATTCCGAAAACTAAAACGGCATTTATAAATACGATATTGCGATGGTAATGATAAAATAATAGGGGCTGATCGCCGGCACGATAGGAAAGTAATAAGTAAAGTTGAGTATGGCGGCGCGGGCCGTACCAAGCGCCAAAAAAACCTGTGACCAACTCACATTACTTCATGGCCAAACCCCGACAAATTGCGCCCCTAATGATCCTGTTTCGCAAATCGCTGAAGAATTTGTCTAAGTCAAAGGTAAGTGAAAGCTCACTCTAATGTTCTTTATTCGGAATGTTTTTGTGAAGGTTATAGAACGACTGTCTACGGCTAAGTTAAAATAAAAATGAGTAAGGAAGTCTACATTATTATCTCAAGTATGGATCAAGCGAACTTAAAAATTGTGTTGCTTAGAAAATCTTCATGATCGGTTCGGTCCTTCTTATTTGAGGTAAAACACCTAAATCAGGTTTATAATATTACAAATTATGAACAACAAACAAACATACATGTTGGACTGACAGTTTAGCTCCTTGCTCTTAATGATTAATTTCAAAGACTTGACTATTTTACGGCGGAATATATATGTTCCTATTAAAACATATTAATTTCAAAGCATAACATATGTTTTTTTTTTAAGTCGATTAGCAAATCTACGCTAAATAGATTACTATTAAATAATTTGGTAAAAAACTTTCAGTACCCTAAAACTTTCGCCAAAAAAATCCGTGACAGGCGAAATTAAAACAATAAACCTAATCGCGATTACGTCGAAATTACGCGCAAAACGCGGAAAGTGAGCGGCGTCGGCTGGTTAGGCGCAGTTTAAACGGTCGGAGGCACGACAAGAGGGCTTCGGAACCAATTAAGGGCTCCACGAAACCCTGGGAGGTAACAGCTGATGGATTACGACTCGATGGTACTCACTCTCACGAGCCTGGAACTTGGATTGGCGGAAGTCACGCGAGCCCAATACACCGGCTCGAGTTTTACGTTTTGATGGGTTTGTTGTGGTAATCTAGCGGAGTAACGTGTTACAACAGAATATAGCTTAACTAGCTCATTCGTGATATTTTGCTACTTTTTCTCATCGAATGTAGCCTAGATCTAGATTGAAAATAGCCTTTTACTTAAATTACACTAGTTAACCGATTTCCGATATTGGTGTGGTAGATATTCAAGATTAATTAATGCACATAGGGCAGAAAAAAATAAACTTTTAATTTTATATTACTTTCTTTAAAGTGAAGGTTTTTATATTATTATCTATAATAACTTTAATATGCACAAGTATACACTTTCGAATGCCGTCGGCGCGTGGCGCGGACTGCGATGAGATTCAGTATATTTTTCCACATTGAATTACTTTATTTTGAATTACATATGTTACATTGAAAAATTAAAAAGTTCCCACTTCCAACAGGAATTTAATTATTAATAATTCCGTAGAAATAGGAAAAGCCCCTTAACTTTTACTAGTGCAGAGTCCTACTTTTATTACTTCAAATTACATTATATTTGCTATAGTAAGTAGATATATATTTCATTGTTATTGTTAGACGATGTTTAATAATTGTGGGTCAATTTGTTCAGGTATTAATAATTAATTTTTTGCCTAAAGGACTCTAACATTTTCATAACATTCTACAGTCGTCTAAGACTATTTTAAATGTTATTTCTTCTGCTAGGGAATCCCTTGTGAGAAATTAATACCAACAATTTTATACCAATGAGTCATACTTATCAGGTATCATACGACATACAGCGATCTCTAACTATACCTTTACCGTGTTAGAACTATGAATCAACGAATTTCTCACATATTAATTTGTTTTAAATTGTTTTTTTTTAAGTAAACAAAACAACGCATTTTTTTTTTTTGCCTAAACAACCATGAAAAAAAGTAATTCTATTTTCAAACGTAGAAAGACTCACGCATAGCTGCATCGGTAATCCTCCTCTGGCTGTCGATACTGGCAGCTCGCGTTCGGATCGGCGCCATACTCCGTCGGAACAACTGGCCAGCTGTTCTCGTAGTAGTATTCTCCGTATCCCATCTCCTCGCCCATCATTCTCATGGTATCACTCACTCACTGTATAACCGGTCTAGGCTGCATCAACCGACCATATCGACTGATCGATGGATCGACTCTTATCAATAAAATTGTCTCCTTATCATATCGGCCAGCTTTCCCCGTGATATGGGAGTTATACTAGCGCCAATATTGCGGGTTATCAGCGTCAGGTGCGAATATTTACTATTTATAGGTGCTTGACCCACGCTTTATAGAATAACCTAACCTAACCCTAATGTTGCGAGTGTCTATGGGCGGCGGTAGTTGCTTTCCATCAGGTAACCCAATTGTAACGCATTTGTTCTTTTGCCATTTTTGTAAAAAAAATCGTAAACGCAATATAAAAGTTTAACACTGTAATACGAGGTGTGTTCAAAAAGTATCGCGAATTTTGAATTTTCGCGGGTTACGTATATTCGAATTTCGATTTTTTT
>JAOTAV010000006.1:1417985-1447189 GCA_026546445.1 Cyclargus thomasi
AATAAATATTCATGAATAAATAAATAATTTTTGAAAAAACACAAAATTCGCGATACTTTTTGAACAGACGATGTATACATATCTAATATTTATATAAACTACAGTAAAAAATAAGGAAATTTTTCGTAAGTTGCATTCAAAAGTGGAGCAAGAGTCGAGTGTGCAAAGCTTTTTATTAACAAGTATCATTTTAGATACTCGCATTATTTATACAATGTCGCATAATATACGTTTTCTTTGATAATTAATCAGGCGTTAAACATTAAAAAAATATTTAACGCCTTGATAAACAAAAAAGCTAACACAAAGCGCAAAAGTATTCGTCAACTACAAGTAACCGTAACACCTGATTTCCACCGCGATTTTCCATCCAAGAAACTTTTTATATCGTACTAATTTCTATAAAATCTCGTCTTATAACATCATCTTTATCAATCACAAAAAGTGTCGGGTGTACCTCTGGTGGGACTCGAACCCACAATCCTCGGCTTAGGAGGCCGATGCCTTATCCATTGGGCCACAGAGGCGTACGTGCTGCGGCGCAAGAGACGGGTCGGTAGCGCGGCGGCGTGCGGTGACGTCACCGCGCGTCACGCCCGCCACCACAATTAACTCTAAACTGATAAATTATCACACACGATCCGCGAGTATCAAGACGGCCGCGCCATATCGAGTTTCACCATCGTACGACGAGTCAATCATTTTCTGCCAAAACACTTACATAATAGTCTCAGTACATTAATACCTACAATACAAATACAACAATTATTGTATTTTTACATAATTTTTCCCGTCTATTCTCTAACTCCTTTATTCATAAAAATATTTAAACAGTGTTTGACTAATCAAGGTTGGCTGTCACTTTCTGGAATATTTAAAACGTCACACGACAGAAAGGGACAGCCAACCTACATTAGTTAAACACCGTTAAAATATTTTTATGAAAAAGTCGGAGTAAAAAAAATTACGCGGGCTTTCCGTGGTTGTTTCCCGAATCCTGTACAGTACGAAGTCAGAAGTAGGAGAAAGACGAAAGTAGGTATTCATTGTCGCCAATACGAAAAAAAAAAACAATTTTTATATATCTGCTAGCAAAGTATGTTGTCGCATATTACGACATAGATGCCATAAGGGTTCATTAACCCGTTTCTCAACAAACAAGCTTCGCGCATACCAATCAGTTTAAATATATGTACGCATTACTATGTAGTCATTTCAAATATTTTCCTTATATCCTAAACTAGTTAACGTCCGCGACTCCGTTGCCAAAATTCGTTTATCGCGTGGGAATCGTACATTTTTCCGGGATAAAAAGTATCCTTCTCCGGGACTCAAAGTATGTCCATACGTAATTTCGGCAAAATCGGTTCAGTGGTATGAGCGTAAAAACGCTTTTGCATTTATATTATTTAAATATAAGGTGTAACAAAAGTACATGATAATACTTTAGGGTTTGTATCTGGCCCTTGTATAGACATTTATGTGAAAGAGCGCCGCTGAAAGCGAAAAAAAAATGTTATGATTTGTATGGGCAAGCGCCTCATCGACAAGACTTTCCCCATACAAATTACAAAAATTTTTGTTCGCTTTTAGCGCCGCTACTTTCAGAGTAAATTCTATATATGGAACACATACTTACCCTTAACTCAATTACTTTCTTTACACCTTGTTTATGTGTTAGTGACGATAAGCAATTTGAAAACCTTCTGTGGATATTTACGACTATAACGCACTTGAAGCTCCTCCAGTGTTGCAGATGTTTCCGTCGTTTAATATTTGTTTTATGCTAATCAGAATACTATGTGAAAGAATAAGGGTTGGATTTAAGGTTGGGTAGTTACTGAGATATTAAAATGATAAATCGAATGAGGGGCCTATGGCGGTAACCATTTTTTTCGTAAAAAAGGAGATTATGCTATTTCTATGGGAATGTTTAATGGAAGTAGTTCCGGATTTCCAGACCTGCAAACCTTCAGAAGAGCGAATTCCCTCTTAAAATCCGGCAACGCACTTACAACTCTTCTGATGTTGCGAGTTTGCATGGTAGACGGTAGATGCTTTCCGTCATGTGGTTCGTATGCTTTTTTGCAGTTTTTAAATAAAAAGTTTTAATAAAACATAAGTCGTAACTCTACATTTTTAATCGTTGTAAGTTTTAGCGCCTTAATAAAAATTATAGCATGTAAACACTGTTGTATGGTTATGACATGTTGCGATATCGCATGCTTTTCGTTATGTGATTTGTCACCGGTTTTCCGTGTGGCTATAGTATTTATCGAGTGGTCTTTGTGCCGAAAGAAATCAAATACGAGCCTTACTCGTGCACGAAGAATTCCGTGTCGTAAATTGGCGACTTGGAATAGGAGCCCGCCCTTAAACATTTATTTTATTTGTTTCCTTAATATTTATTATTAATCAAGTGGCAAAAAAATATAAAATTAAGTTTCTTGCAATCACGGTTTTTAAGGTTCTGTATCCAAAGAATAAAAACGGGATCCTATTACTAAAACTTCGATGTCTATCCGTCTGCCTCCAGGCTGTATCTCAAGAACGGTAATAGCTCTCCAGCTTAATTCATAATTCTTATTTCGAAAGAATTTCTGTTATTGTTTTGTTTCTATGTTCTGTCGCTATTACAACAAATAAGTACAATCAATATGAGGTTCTCAAACAGTAAGCGGTTTTTTGGCCATTTTTTTTTATTGATTTCGCTACTAGTCGTTTAGATCAGAGTTCGTGAATTTGTTATAGTTGTTTAACTTTTAAAATCACGTTTCCTCAATATTTAGCTCTCCACCTCACACTTGGTTTTTTCTATTCAGCCTGGTTAGACACCCTGACAGACAGACCGTCAAACAAAGTCTAAAGTCATAACTTTACTTTGGCTACGGAACCTTCAACATTATAGCTCACGGTAGCCACCATTCTAACATACTTGAGCTTTACAGTCCCAATAAAAATAATCAGATAAAGGCATTTTTTTTAAATTTTAAGGAAGCAATAGAAAAAATATCTTTTAAAAATATTATATTTCCTTTAGGCACATTCCATACACAATATACAGAAATAAGCATACATAACTATGGACTACTAGATTACAATGTTCATAAAAAGTTATGGCGCACTTGTCAACAAGATACGCGCCGCACACGACATTTGCGCTGCATTTAAGTTTCGTTATGTGCTATAACGTGAAACTATGCACATTCACACGTACTGTACGCGCTGAATTTCTTTTTTTAAATAATGGTAAACGTTTATTTATAGATGTTCATGATTTTACATTTCTTAATAAGTTTATCGAAAAATTCGGCGCGTACCATTCATCGTAGCGGCATCGGCGCGTTTGTTGCTGAGGAGTGTGCGATCAGCTAAAAGAATGTAAAGGATTGATACTCAATAGTACTCACATTACATAGTAAATAATATACAAGGAGCAACTAATGGTAATTTCATACTTGGTTTCATTTATATGTCTTAAAAAACGTGTGTCTTTTATTTTTCTAATGTGCATATTATGATAAGTGTATATGACTTAACACACAAAACTTTCATAACTACAATATATAAATAAAAATATTTTTACAATTTTTACACTTTCGTTTTCCAATTTTATCTATTAGTTGGTATTTAAATCCAATAATTACTTTATGTGGAGAGCACAACTAAATCAAAGACATTAAATTCGAATACACTAAGGAATGTAAAATCGTACTAAAACAATAATAATTTAACTAAGATTCAAAGATTTACGATACACATTTTTAAAAAAATCCTGCGACGTCTCGTTTTCGGAGTGACGAGTGCGAGTTTTTTTGAGCGAACGCGTTTCGCGTTTACTAAGATTTTATATGGGATTTTTACATGTGACCGTAAGCATCACTAGGTGGCTCTGTACAAGTCCTACATAAAATCTTATTAAACGCAAGACGCGTTCATGGTCGAATGTGAAAAAAAAAACTCCCACTAGGCACTCGGATCCAGACAAGATAGTGAGGTAATCTCGTTTAATTCTCCACTAGCAACAATAGAGCTATATACACGAGTAGAGCCATTTATTTGTCGAGTCTACAGGAGTAATGCACGACTTCACCGGTGGGATATCGCACGAAGGCGCTCTGATTGCCGAACCGCTTCTTGCACACGCCGCAAACGTTATAGTCGTTGATCACCAGACTTTTCGACTCGTGGTAACGCTTCATCTCTTGTACCTTTGGGACAAAAATAAAATAATAATAATAGGATGCGTCGACAATTACTTTAAAATCCTGCATCGCGATATCGAAGGTTCTAGAGACGGCAAACATTTAAAGAACGACTGAAATGACGCTAGTGGGGCTTCGCCCTGGTCGAGCATGCTATCTTGCTCGGTCGGAAGATTTTCCTTTTAGGCGCCAGCCCATATACAATATAATATTAATACATTAGTATAAATTTTTTTAGAAAAGTAACTTTTGCCCGCAGTTTCTCTTGTAAGGAATTAGAAAATCGCGTGCGAATACGAATATGTTGAAAACGTGATGTTTTTCTAAGACAAAAGTAACCTATGTTCTACTCCATTCTTTCAATTAAGTCTATGCCAAAAGTCGCTTGCTTGCTTCGCATGAAGGCATGGGTAGGGCATGAAGTAAGGACAAACGAACAAACACACTTTCGCATCCATAATATTAGTATGTCTGGATATCCGTTCGATGTATGTGTGTTACCTGCGTGTGTTCAGCATACAGCAGCCCCTTGAGCACTTGAGTGCGGCGCTTGACGGTGAGCTGGTTGCTGAGTGCGTGGGTCAGGAAGTGCTTGAGACGGGACAGAGGCACTTCATCGGGAAGGACGCTTAGAGCCTAAAAAAGTCAAAATCTTTGTAGGATTTACTTTGGACCTCGATAAGAATGTAACGAAAGAATAAGAAATCTAAAATTGTATATTTTTACACTAGTAGCTTTACCAATTAGTAGTTATATAATAATAGTTTGAAGCAATTTTTTTGGATGACAATTTTAGTTTCGCTAGTGACCGCTAGAGGGGCTGTAATATCCTATCATATCAAAAATTTACGTAGTCGCTATCGAGTATCGACAAATAATAAAAATATAGAATTTTAGATTTCTTGTTCTAAGTCGCAACTATGTTCGCCTCCTATAAAAGCTAATTATTCCAAAATCCAGGCATAAACAGAATTTGTATGAAATTTTACCTTAATAGGAGAAATCTTGTCGGAATGCTTTTCTAATATGTTCAGCGCTGTTTCCAAGTCTGGTTTTTTGCAGTTTGGGTGTTTCTGTACGTTGGATAGGGGACCAACAAGGGACGTATTTTGTTCCGGGTTCATAAGTATCCTCATAAGAATTACGTATACATCTACATTCTTGTCTGTACACTTTCCCCCGACAGTCTCACAGTAACGGATCGCTCTTTCTACGTCTCCTAAAAAAATACAGTAATAATCAACATTTATCAATGTATAACGAAATACTGACACTATCAAGAAATAGATGTTTGAATTTCTGTACGCTTATTCACTAGATATCACACAAAATAGATACAATCATATATTACTGAAATAGTTTACAATTCAAATATATTTAATATAATAAAATATACATATTAGATGCTTCACAATTATAATAATATTTCATACTCGTTAGATTGTATTCTTAGGAGATGTGAAATGTAAGGCTCACTACACACTTAAGCCGCCAATGTCGCCGACATCTGTCGGCAAAATTTGAGACATCTGTCAAAGATACGCGCGAGTACGTGTCGTCGACATGTTTCTATCCACAGGCCGCCGGCTTGTGCCACCGACACGTGACAGCAGCTGCCGGCGGCTTAGATGTGTAAAACGCTTTACGATGCCACATCTACGAATAACTTTAACATTACACTTACCTAATATTTGCACATAAATGACTAAAGCTTGTTCGTGTCTACCCAACTTCCCCAGTATAATGGCTCGTTCTTCAAACAACGTATCATTCGGAAAATGCAATATAACCATCTCTGGTGTATAATGCGTGGATTTTTCTAGAAACGCTACCAACTTCGCCTTAATATGTTGCAACTCTTCCTCTGTGGAATTAGCCTTTTTGTCGGTTATTTTCTCTCTGTACATACGTATTAAGGCGTCGTGGAAACAGGAGTTAGTGTCATTCCATTTATGTATAATATGTTCTAGGTACGGAATGACTAGAGACTCATGTTCTCTGAGCAGAAAGTCTAGAACTTTCGGCCTTGGCAAGTTCTCTACTTCCGCCATGTCTTCGGTGAATATCTTCAAGCCTTCCTCAGGATGATCTTTAAGTATCCAATCAGAGAATTTGAATATTAGATTGAGATGCTCGGCACCTGAAAGTTGAAGCTTTTATTGTAACATTTGCTTGACCTTGACCTTTCAATTATAAAATAAAATACTTTTATTTCAGGTAAGATAGGAAGTTCTTAAAAACATACAAAAAAAAACAAAAAATCTCAATAAGCAAAACAAAGAAAAAACAATTATTCTTAATTTAAATATTTTCCACCCTCTGATTCACCAGGTAGATGCTCGTGTGCATGGACCCAGTGCTTCAGAAGGGAGCTATCCATTTTGTCGCCGCGCGCTCCGAACATCAGCGATGCAATGCGACGCCGCAACACGGTGTGAAAACCGTCAGTGCGTGCGTGCGCAAACATCGCCGATGCACTATGCCATCGAGGAAGCTCCAACAATACCCTGACCGCATCATTATAATGAATGCTTCTTTTAGTACTAGCGTGAAATTGGCACGTGACTCGCGCTTAAAAAGAAGAGACTATTTCGTGTGTTAATATAATAAAAGTCTTTGGTAAATTCACGGATACATGGCGGTGTAACACGATGGTTTTGTCTTTAGTCTTCTTAGTCACTTGCTCTCCTACAACCTTGTGTACTATTATAATATAGATATTTTTAGTTCTTCGAAGTAATAAACACATACCTAATTGTTGTAAATAATTCTTCGTCCGGTTGTAACCTTTTAAACTGGAGTCAGGTTGTTTGGCTTGATCCCTCAACAACTGTAGGGCCTTAGTGTGTTGACCCTTAAACTGGTACAAGATAATAAGCTCGCTATGTTTGCCGTGGTGTAAGAGAGTCCTTTCTGCTTCTTCTAAACGACAATTGTTGAGACGAAGCAGCGGTGCGACCATCGCATCGTTAGTCTGAAAGAAAAAATTGTTTGTAAAGTTGGTAAAGCATATTACAACTTGCACGTTTTACTTGTATAAATCAGATAAAGTAAATAGGAAAATTGTAAATATAAGGGTGGATATAGATTCATAATGTGCCATCTAGTAGACTACGATTAACTCATTGCAAACTCATTGCCCAAAAATTACTCCGCTAGATGTCGCTGAATAATTTTACCGGGAATGGCATGGCATTGAAATTTTGCAGATCTAAGTTTTTGGTTCCTTAATAATATTTATTGATATATTTTTATATAATAATTACAATATATTTATACATATATAAAAATTCATTTGTTAGAAAAAAAATCTGTGCATTGGGTAAAGTGGGTTAGACAAGCTAGATCGTTAACTAATGTATTGCTATATTATATTAAAATAATATTATGCTTACCAGAATTTAACCAAACGACATTATTCGTATCACAGAGGAATTAAAATAATTTATCTATGATTCGTATTTTATACTTTGATCAGAACTAAATTATAACAAAACAGTTGGTATGTTTAAATCATAGAGGAATTATACCTACCAACTGCCTGCGATTTGAGAAATCGCTTGTTTTAATGGTTTGAGTCGTATAGTTTTTAGTAATAATATTGTATATATTATTAATGAACACGGGCAACGACATATATATTGTACGTATCACATGTATGAGAACTAAATAGACCATACGAACTCTTAAGGAATAGCGTTAAATACGCTAGCTTTTAACGAATAGCATTGTCGAAGTCTATCAAATCAAAACTGAGTGAGAGTGATTAAGTGTTCACGTGATTGCGATGTGCTTTATTTAATTATGTGTGTTCTCCCATTTTAGAAAAGTAGTATTTTTGCAATAGAAACACAAACAAAGGTCAAAACGTAATCGTGAAATAATAATGTCTGGCAGTTACAGCATTTCTATATTTTGTTGTATTGCAAGTAAATATAGCATTTTTGATTTAATTTGCAACGTCGTTCGAGGTTGCAAAATAAATCAAAAGTCGATCTTAAGACTATGATGTCAATGGCCGTAGGCGGTTATTGAAATATGCTATACCAAAGATCGGTGGATGGTGTGTGTGTGTGTGTGTGTGTGTCATAATAATAATAACTTTCTTCTCTTTCCCCGAGCCTTATCCCAAGTATATAGTTTATAACAAGTTGTTGTTAAAGTAATATCACTTATTTTTTCAGGAATCTCTTAATATTGCCTCAAACTCACGAGAGACTCCTTGCAATGGGCTTCTACAATAGCGATACTAAATAAATTGGGCTTAGCTAGTTCTTCAATAAAACATTTGCATATTTAAAGGTTTTTTACCCGACCGCGCCAGAAGGGGAGTTATGTTTTTCGAGAGTTTGTATGTATGTACATGTTTGTATGTATAATTGATTGGCACGTTCTGTAGCTCTCTTTTTATGAAATAAGGGGGCAAACAAGCAAACGGGCTACCGGAATGCAAATACCGCCGACCACAGACACCAGCAACATCAGGAGAGTTGCAGGTGCGTTGCTGGCCTTTTAAGGCCTCTTTTTGAAGATTTGCAGGTCGTATAATTCCACGCAAGCAAAGGTAAAATCTAGACCATAATATTTTTATTAAAATTCAGTTTAGAGCGACCATTACCTGCAAGTAACACTTCAGTAGCGTTGTATCTATCAGCTCCAACTGTTGGGCGCTGTTTCTCTGGCTCGGTCCGTCGCTACTGCTCTCGCCGTCAGATTTCTTACCAATATTCAGTCTTAGCTCCACTAAATACGAGATCAGAGCGTGTAAGGCGTTTTCTAGATCTTTCCCTTGCAACTTCTTAGTGCCTTCTGATCCTGGTTTGTTGTCCAACTCGGGGAACAGCTTTATAACTTCTGACGGGTCGGTGTTTAGTTTTATAAATTCCTTCATAGATTTGGCGTATTCTTTGCTATCGAAGAGCTCCATAGCGAACAACATCTGGATGTGACGAACCGTTTGCTTTTTCTCCTCCTCTGAACATTCTGAGAGATTCTGAAATAAAAAATTAAAATCAAGTAAAAAGTTACGGTTGCCGAGCGAATAATGCATTTCTGGGCATCTACCTGCTCGGCTCCTATTGGTCATAGCGTGATATTTCATAGCCTTCCTTGATAAATGGACTAACCAACACAAAAGTAATTTTTTAATTCTGGCCAGTAGTTTCTGAGATTAGCATGTTCAAAAAAACGAACTCTATAGATAAGCACTTAACTATAGAGTACTTAAATAATATTTACTTACACTGATATGCCCTATTATTGTAGCCTGTCGCCTTTTGCCTTTGAAACTGAACATTTTTTAATAAAATTTTCTAGAGAAGCTAAAAATGTATTAACCACATACGAGCTTGTAACAAAATGTTGATAAATCAGTGTAGCTTATCAATGTTTCTGTTTGTTTTTAATGAGCAATCATTAACATGAAACACAACTACATTAGCCATAAAAATAATTAACAGCTTTGGACAAATAAATCGTATAAAATAATAACGTATATGAAATGAAATATATAATGTATTTTTTTAAATATATTATGCCAGCAGCCAGGCGGCTCACCTGACGGAAAGAAGCTACCGTCGCCAACATTGACACTTGTAACGTTGGAAGCATTAAAAGTGCGTTGCCAATCTTTTAATGAATTACTAGGCTACGGGAATAGATAATGAGATGTAGGAAGTTGGGCCTCCGGTAAAGTCACTCACAAAGAAGCGTTGCGCTGAACGCTTTTTCACGACAGTTTTCAGTGTAGCCATGGTATTTCACCAAACGAGCCGGCCGGAAAAATGCAGTAAAGTCGACGTACCGTCAAGTCAATAGCTATCTGGAACTGTTTGTCTTTAAGCAGCTGGTTTCTCTGTGTCTCCACGTCGATTGAGTTGATACACCAGACCTGACCGACCGACGCCACGTATACGAAGCCTCGTTTACACCTGAAACAAAGATTTTTATGGCGTCCAAAAATACCAATATTTAGGAAACATTATGTTTGTCCAAGACCAAAGGTATACCGCTGTTACCCTCTATTCTTTCGACTAAGTCTATGCCAAAAATCAATTCGATTGGTTAGTTCGTTAGGGCGTGAAGAAACACATATTTTACATGCTTGATATCAGTTTACAAAAACAGAAAAATATATTTCTCACTTTTATGAGTAGACAAATATTTTGCACTATTTAAATAAAACCCTAAAACGTTTTTAGCTATTACTTTACGGATTAGGCTAATTAAAATCGATAAGTTAATTTGTTTTATTATTTGTATTGTTTCATATTGTGGACTTCAAAATTGTTCATACCAAACAAAAGAGTGAGAGCTCAGCAGTTTTTATTTTGTCATGTAAGAACACGTCGTATAAATAATCACTATCTTTGTGCCATGCAAATGAGGAAATTACTCTCTTAAAAGATATAGCACCTTTTCACATTCATACGGTGTATGGTCGTCGGGTGTTAATGTGAAAACATCTATACAAATTCATACTTTTGCCATGTTTATTGTATGTAAGCACAAATTCTCATAGTTGCTTATACAGAATTTCCCGCAAATCAATGTTAAGCCAAAAACGGGTGAGAGACCAAGTAATTGTTTTTGGCTTATCGTTGAATTAAGGGACACCCTGTACATTACTACTTAACGCGGCACGATGACCGTGTGCGTGTGAAAAGGGACAAAGACAGGGATAATATATGGTAAATACGAAGATGGAAAATATGCATACCTGTACATGAGCCTAGCTTTGTTAATATCGCATAGTTCCTGTATAAACAGACTAGGGTCTACCGTCTGGACAACAACTTTGTTGTCTTGTAACAAACCAAGCAGGAATGGCTCGTCCCACACTGAAAATATCAGAATTTTAATACAGAAAAACTTCGATAACCTAAAGTCTAATGAAAACAAAATATTTTATTTCATAGAAGTTCTCAAGCGCAGCTCTGGCTCCAATCGGAAAGTAACATATTATGTGATATTTTTATGTTTTGAAGTTATAAAAGGTTTGAGTAGCGAGGTTCTACTGCACTAGAGATTATAGCCCTATCGCATTACATTGCTTTATTGTTAGGTTGTCCTATCTGTGTAATATGTAGTCCAATAAATTGTATACCAACACCAATAATTTATTCCTATTTGGGACTGCGCCTGACTGACATTAACACTAAGTGTTAAAAGCTTCAAAAAAAATACTAACAATAAAATGAAAAAATATATATCTGCATCTTAATGTTTGTAAAACTTACCCACAGCAACCGGGGCCTCTTTCCACTTGATAGTCTTTTTGATTGCTATTTTTTTTATTTCCTCTTCTACTGGGACTGAAGTTTTGTCACGCCCAAGGAGAAATGATGGTTCTAAAAATACAACAAGATAAGTAAGTCTTAGACTAAAACAAATAGGGATCTAATATAAAATAGAAAAAATTTTTTATATAGGCAAAATCTATTAATAAAAATAAATACGAACATAGTATTTTAATTTATACCTTTGTTAGAAGCTTCTTTCTCCTTTAAAGTCTTCTTGATTTCCTCCTCATCAACTTCTTCCACTAAGACGGAAGTATTGTCGCGGCCGAGGAGAAATGATGTTTCAGAATACTTAGCTATTGTTGGCTCTTGAGATTTAGAGCTACTAGTTGGAAAGAGCTCTTCAGGATTTCTAGATGTAAGCTATAAAATACTTTTTTTTGTTAGTCATTCTAACCGCATTCATTAAGTTTTATTACATCTTTTCAGGCTTAAAAAGATGTAATAAAATTCAACTTTTAAGAAGAAGATACACACTCACAGTCATTATATAGACTTAACTGTCAAAGAAAACAAAATCTATTAGTCATGTATCTATGGACTTAATTAAAATTAATTTGAAAAGGCCTGTCTTCTTTAAGTATAAAATATTTACTGGTAATAATTTTTAAATATAAAAAATTAGCTCTTAAGAAGCCAGCAGCCTAAGAAAAATAGTAAAATTAATCCTTACTTATTTAATAGAGGTTGCACACTCTCACACTCAGGCGGTTTTGCTGTGTCTCGGCAAGAGTGTACAGCCTCCATTGAAATCTAAACTTACATCAAACATTGTGTATTCTCCTTTAAATCCAACACAAAGATATTGTTTACCATAAGCCAGAACCTTTGGTACATCAGGAACAGTAAAGTCAAACAGATGTTTTTTGAATTCACCATTTTTTCCATAATACAGCAAAAGTTTTCTTCTCACAGCAACACACAATTGCACTACTGAGTTTTGTGTTCCACTTAAAGATGTTGCTGACTGGAAAAACATGCATTGTTATGCATTATTAAATCATTTTCTACTTAACCTATTCTTACATTGTAAATAATCTGTCCTTATGTTGAAATAGCTGAATATCAGACAGTCATGCCTTTATAACATACTAACCTTTCTTGCTATTGCAAAGAGGGATGCACCTTTTGTATCTTCAAAAGTCTGTGCCAGTGATATATTCACTCCACTTATATTGTGTATAGACACTACATTATCAGTAAGGCATATTAGCAGCTTGTCCTCTGAAAAAATGATATATTCTTATTGATCCTGTGAATATTATATAATAATGGCAAGTATTTTTGTTTGGATATTTGTGTCATTGCATCATCAAAACAAAACTATAGAACTCGGATGAAGTTTAGTATTTGGATAAGGTGACTGACAAACTGACTTAAATTATTGAATGCTTTTTATTAAATGTTCTTGTGGGATTCGTAGTTTGTACACACATAAAGCCATGGGTACTTGTTTAAAGTTGACAAAGGCACAGTATTTTGTTTCAGCTAAGCTATCAATCAAGTAGGTACTATAGTGAGAACTCACCAGGAATAACTTCAATTTGTTGAATAGGCTTTTTGCTAAAGGTTTTGAGTAATTGAAGTATTTGCAACTCATATTTTTGTGTCTCCCTATTATAATTACAAGAGTACATCAATAAGGAGCCCTGACGTGTACCCAAAAAGAGATAATCATCTGAAAATAAAAAACAACTCTGCTACATACTAAAATTTATTAATATTTGCTATTTTTAGACAATCATTCAGTGTTTTATTTACATACCATACGCTGCAATAGTTTCAATTTGGACTGTAGCATTTAATAAATGAGTCACTCCATAAGCTTCATGCATGATTTCAGAATTGTTCTTGTCTCCTAGTTTTGTGGAAAAGAATGCGTTTTTTTACGGCACCACCTCTTGCACCCGTTAAGACTTAACTAGTTTTTTTTTGACACAACGTCCATTCGGAATAACGACAATCTGAAGTATATTTATTACTTAATATTGCATGAAAATTCAATAAATTTAACTATATTGCTTACTTTTTAACAACATTTTTCTGTAAAAAAACATTATTTACAAAATATATTTTCTACATAATTCATGACTTTGACATTAACATTTTTTTTTTGGGTTTTTGGCACTGACACGTTTATATACACCCGCCTAAACTACAAAACACTCATAGATTACTACGTACAAAACACTGCAGTAACATTTTGCTAGAATCCGACTTCTTTTTTCGAGAAGAGTTGATCCGTAGACGGAGAAACCGGATACATATTCCATACATATTCTCTGTGTTGATCAGTGTTTTGGTGGACAAAGTCGAAATCTTAAGAATGAACGGAACAAGTCATTGGATAATTTCGATTTAGTATGACCGAGATATGCGACGCTAGTTTTTTAAGGATAGCAAGCTTTATGCCCTGGATACACAAGACTAGTTTTCAAACCAGGACAGCAAGCTAGTTCTCTTGTGAACCTGGCTAGCTGACACTCGCTCGTCAACACATTTACTAAGATTATGCTCAGAAATGAAACTACATACTTTTGTCGACATGAACAGAAATACTAACTTACTAGCCAATTTGCTACCTTGGCTTGAAAAACTGGCCTCTCGCAATAAAACTGGATTGCTGTTCTAGGCTTGTAGAACTTAATGTGTCCAAATGTGTCAAGTGACAAGCCCCGCTTACCAACTTAATAGAAAAATAGAAAAATTTCTAATAATCTCAGTAAGTAGTAACAACATTTTAACTTGCTACTTAATTTTGTGTTTACATGCAAGTAATAACTTAAAATTTACTTAATACGAGTAGACAAGACTCGTATTAGTAGTCAGCGCTTATTACTTAAGATCATTATCAAAAATTCTGAGATGGTATTTTCATTCACAAAGAGACCACCTCTATGAATGAAAACAGGATCTCAAATTTTTTTGATCTTGCTCTTGGTATTAAGCGCTATTGATACGGGCCTTAGAAACTAAGCGCTGACTATTAATTCGGGTTTAGTTTGATGAACTAACCTCATGTATCCTGGGTATTGGTCTTTTAAGAAGAGTAAGGAAGTGAATCTAGTTTTTCAGAAAAACTTGTCTTGAATTTAAGTGTTTAGATTTTAGAGTTATTAGGCAAAATGTCTTACATATACTTATTACACAAGTAACCAAGATATATAAAACAGGAAGTTTATTGCATCGCCTAAAAGATTTAGGTTCTGTCAGGGCTCCTTAGTAAATCGACAATGATCATAATAGGTTAGATGACTAGGTCAAAAATTTGCTTATTTTTTAAATATATGATTAAGATCTAATAGTTTTTTTCTATATATTTTATATTTGGATTTATCAAGAATAGCTTCTATTTTTTTGCCAAGTGTTAAAACAATATTTATATACCATTTGACAAGTTAGCAACTAACAATAACTTTTGTTATGAAAACACTTTCATTACCGGAATATTTAATATAACTATCGACAGTGGCGTAACTACAAGATGGCAGGCCGGCAAAATGCCACGGGCCCCTAGCTGTAAGGGGCCCCCGATCAGCCCGCCTAGACAAGTGGCAAGCGTTATTTTTTACAATAATCACTTCACTTGTTTTTGTATTGGGTTGACACATTGAAACGAAAACGAATTTGCCACGGGCCTCGAACGGTATAGTTACGCCACTGGCTATCGAACAGACTTTGACCGCGATGCGTACAAAGTTACAAACTATGCTGCGTTTTGAGAGAATTTAAGCTATCAGTCATTTTTACCGATATTTTTAGGACACCAAAGAAATAAAATAATACCAAAGAAATAAAATAACACCAAAGAAATATAATATACTTACCAAATAAAAAGGACTCCATTGTCATCAAGTATCACATTTCACAAATTATATTCTCTACTGCCCGATAGAAAAATTATATCTGGACCTTACCATGTCCCATGCCAACTTCGATCCAAACAGACAGATATAAAGGCTAAACAGGCTGTGCTAAATCTTTGTTTCAGATTTGATGAGGTTTAGCTACCTTTAATTTTTAAGCTTTAATTTCCTAATTATTGGTGATCACTGATCACCTTACACCATTCATATTTCGTGGTTAAAACTACCAACGCAGGAATCTAGCCTAGACAATACAGCCCAGTCGAGAGTCGAGCCTAAGGAACCATCCTTAAAGTACGTCACACTAATTTCGCGATTTCCCTCTCAATTTATTAGCCCTACCCGCCCCCCTCCTTTTCCCTATTGTGATGTCACAAATTTGCAGTTTGAGATCTAAAATTGAAACCACCCCAATATTTCAAGTGTAATTTGTAATGTTGTGTTACAAAATTAAACATCAATGATATTATTTTTACTGTATTTACCAGTTTTTTCTGCAGAAAAGAGAAATTGAATTTTCAGGCAATATAATGCTAGCAATTGGATAAAAAATTGTATATCTTAAAAAAAACACATTTTTGTTTACTAGGCTAATAAGCAGATTTATAGGATGCACCCGAAAAGGGTCTTCTTAAAAATGATTGTTGCACTAAGTTTACAATAATTTTATTCTTTAGTATAAGAAATTGCCACTAGAACTAAGTATCATAATAATAATTTATCCTACATCCTACAACATTACAAAATCATAACATGCAAACTATAAAAATTTGATGAGGTTCTATATGTAAAATAAAAAAACCATGCTACTATTCATTTAATATTTACTTTTATAATTATGTTATTTTCATTCATAACTAACAACGATATGGGTGTTACGATGTATTCAAATTCTGTAAAACAAATTAAAACAAAATACAAATTTCACTCACTATTAAATTTATTATTACAGTACTAGCAATAAGAAAACTCTTTTTACTTTAAATAATTTATATAAGTCAACCCCATTTCGAAACATTTGAACCGGAAATTCTCATAAAGTAAATGTGCACGCAAAACGTGAAAGTGAGAATTCAGTGGGAATATAGACGTTCTAACATCGCTTCGAACATTCAGGTCACTAGTATGTCTTAACTTTTTACACAGAGGGTCTTCAGAAGCAACGTCGATTATAAAATTCATAGACTTAATAAAATATGCATATCTAGACTATCGTAACCCTTACTGAATCCTCCGGAGCGCCTCCTACCGATATAAGTCATACCATACATAATAATTATAATAATATATTTACACGAATCATAAAGGTGTCAGCAAAATAATAGCCGCAAGGACGACAACTAAGCTCCACTATGTGTGATTTCAAATCGAGCGCCGAGCGCCTTCACTTCTTAGTACACTAAAAAAATTTATAAGTAATTAGTACATACAAATATGTAGTAATACGAGCGTATATAATATACGTGACCGCAAATGCATGCATACGTGACCGCAATCGCGGCCGGAGTACCACGCGGTCGTCACGTGGTACGAGCGCGCACGCAGGCAAACGTGCACACGGCCGCGCTTCGTCAGCGGCGCGGTACGGAACACGTGGTGAGAGTGAATCGAGTGTCATTATTTATTCAAGGAGATCCGGGTGTAAGGAATCCGCCATTCCAGCTGCCCAACTCGATAACTGGCGCTAGCCGCACCGCAGCTGACGCGATTAGGCTACATCTAAACCGTGAATTAAATTTATCGATATAATTATACTTAGAATTTAATACCTTCCTAATTTGTAATTGCATGCCAACTCGAAGTGCAAAATGAAATCGCTCAAATACTTAAAAACTATGACGATGAAATTTAATTATAATAACACATTATTTTTATAAATGACTACTAGCAACGCGTTCTCAATGACAAATTTTACATAGCAGAAATACCATTTATTGAATATAGAATACAATATTATCGAAAAACTATGACGTTACAATAGGACGCCGACGGTGCTATTAGATACATTACGTTCAGCGTTAGGGTGAGGTACACAACAGCGGACGTACACTCGAAGGTCCGTCGCACAAAAAAAACCGATAGGTAATACGAGGCTAAAAATTTATATCATTTCGATTGTTTATACAAATACATAATATTCTGAGATACAGTTAAATATTAAAATTATTCTGAGAGATCACTTTATACTAGTAATATATAAAAATGTACAAGTACGCGTCACACGTATGCGTTGCACACACGCGAACGTTCGCGTGTACGAGCTACGTGACTACCCTCGAGGGTGAGGTGTGACAAACGTGACTACTTTACCATTGCGATACGATCACTACGATACAGGGGAGTCGTACAGACGTCCGCTACGCTAACGAGGGTCCGGATCCGTTACGTGTAGGAATGAACGTTCGATGATCGCGAGCGGAAATATCGACAAAACGGCGTAAGGTATATACAGAAGGAAGGAATTTGAGCTTACAAAAGTACAAAGTAATCACATTGCGACGGTTTAGAATCTATTGTGGATTTTACCCTTCTTACCGACTACGACAGCTCAAGCTTTATCGACGATTACACTACATTATCACACGATCACTCGTCGAAAACATCTATATGCATAATTTTCCCGGTGGCCAACACGAAAAGAATTCTACCACTAAACAGCGAACCGACTCAAATACTGAGAATCGGATACTTCGCTCGCTACTGCGCCGCCCTAACACTCACACGACTCACGGCCTACGTACTCGACGATCGAAGATCGCGATATAACGGATCCGACATCGTCACGATCCAGAACTACAGAAGACAGCATATTAATTGTTCTATCATACGACGACAAATATCGAGTATGTACATTATTCAATTCGTTCCGATAATCTCGACTAGGGACGCAAAATAGAAAACCGATAGTTACATCGATAGCATAGATGTGAGACGCATCCACTCGTATAATAATGAATCTACAGACGCTATATGCAACGACGTACCGTTACATTAAATTTGCGTATTAAACACATACTCTACGACGCATTAAAGAATAAATCGCCTCTAAATTTAATGTCCGAAAGCCGCTTTATTACAACATACTATTGGCACTACTACATAGGTTAATCGGGTAAAAGATAGAAATAAAAATAAATTTACACTAAAAATGCCTGTACGTAATGGCTTCACACTCGATTGCACTAGACGGTTTTTTCGAGCCAATTCTATGCGGATTATATAAGTAGATGCGATAATGAACTTTAACATTCGTCGGATATGGTTCACTTTTATTCGTTTGTCTAGTGCGGGGCTCGATATAGCGCTACCTCAGTACGTCGCATTAAACGTCCCGAGTAGATCGCGCGATATGCAATTATAAGTAATTATGTATGTGATTTTATGTTACCAAAATGAGCTGTAATATTGGTAAGGTACGTTTTCAATTTCGATTGAAGCTAGTGGCAGTCCCGATGTAGCGCTACGTCGGTCGCGTTTGTCACTAAACGACTTATGTCACGAGCGCGGCGTATGCGACAATGAGCTTTACACATGCGAGGAAGGGTCGAATTTGGCGTGTCCGTCTAGTGTATGTACGTCGGTGCGTGCGGTTGCGGTCCGGCGCTCGGCGTCGCGCTGCTCTACGACGTCCCCGGCGAGCCGCTGGGGCCGCTAGCCGCTGCGTTTTCACCTGAAAGTACAGAAATGATGAATTTGGTTGTTTGCTTATAAATATACCAGTGCATCCGACACATGTTGTCCTGCCTGGCTAATCTGTGAATCTACAACATCTAAATTGGTTCAGTCTTTAGGAAGGAATTCAGAACACGCAACCAAATAATATTTATAATTACATATTAAGATTTTTTTTTAATATTGTCAAAATTGCTGTTTCAGTTTAAGTTCAAGTTATCTCTATCTTCTAAAAAAACGGTACCTTATTATAATATCATTGAGTGTACTTTTTTTGTCTCGCATTTCTTTCAACGTAAGTAAGCATTAAATTAGTACATTTTAATTACTAAAGTTGTCAGATTACTTCTAACAACGATATAAAAAACACTATTGAATTGTGGTAACTTTTAAAAATATTGTTCGGCTTCTACTCTTTCTTGACATACTTTGTACCGTCAAGGAAATTTATTCATAGGCAGACATCGTACAGCTGCGTCATTTATTCGGGTTATGTTAATTCAATATTAAAAGTGAATTTGCGACTTTGTTTGACATGAAGCGACAAAATCACTAAACTTCTGTGATAGTTACCTGCGTCGTCGGGCGCGGGCTGGGCATCGGCGGGCGCGCGCGGCTTAAGGAAGTCGTTCAAAGCCGGCTGTATGCCGAGCTCGTATTCGGTGAAGTTGAAGAGGGGAGGCAGGGGGCGGCCGTTGGGCAGGCGAGCGCCGGGCTCCCGCAGCTCGTCGAAGAACCCGTGCGCGCACGCCTGCAGCGGCGACAGGCGCGCGCCCGGCGTGTACTCCAGCAGGCGGGACACCAGCGAAATGGCGTCTGGCGGCGTGCACGCGCGGAACACCTGCACGTATGCATGTTCTCGATTAATAATAATTAATATATTAATAAACGATGATCAGTATTTACATGTTTCATTTAGATTTTCTAAATTATATTATTAGATTATATTTTTTTAAGTAATGTTTTTTATGTCATTTTATTATTATATAGCTGTGCCCCGAGGTGTTACACACGGCTTACAAAATAAATTAAATAATTGTTTTTCCGGCAACAAAAAGTTTTCATTGTATTTAAGATGAATATATTCGGGACGGAGACAAATATAACGAATCAATAACTATGACAATTGGAATTGATCCAGCAAATCTTGAGTTATAACTGTTGTAACAAACCCGGCTTTGTTTTATTTGCAATACACAAATAAAATATGTAGTAATATATAATATACACAGTGCAACAAAAGTGATAAAACTTTAATGATGTATGTGACGTATGTGTGCCTGATATACAGTTCATTGTGAAAGTAGCAGCGCTGAAAGCGAGATTTTTTTTTCGTGATTTTCGTAATTTCGTTACAAAAAAAAATTCTTGCTGCACTTTCACAGTGAACTCTATATCAAGGACATATACGATCCTTAAAGTTTTATCACTTACTTTTATTACTGTATATATACATAGATTATATTTGTGTCGTTATTATTGGATGCTAAGGGGCTTCACCACTTCCTGATAAATGTCAGATAGGCTATCCACTACATATCTGGCAGAGACTCTATACTTCATAGATCAGAAATGTTGTATGGCATGAACAAGGAAGTGGTGTTACAGGCCTAAGATATGTTTAATTTAGCTGTAACTTATTGTCACACCAGCAAAAACTTTATTTTGTATTTTAGTTTATCTATGAGCTGCATTTTGCATATTTTAATTCATTTACATTAATGAATGAATTATGATAATATTCTATTTCAATTTATATTTATAGAAATGCATTATAGCTTAAAAAGCAATTACAAAACATCTTGTTGTAAGCAGATGGTATACAACTTATATCTTCTAAGTTTCTCTGTCAGAATCTCTGACAAGAAATCCTCTTTATGTTATTGAATGGCTAGTACGCACACTGAACACCGACAAAAGGACTTTTTAATAATAATTTATGTAGCATATAACATACATATATCAAAACAAAATGATAGACTCGAGGGTGTGTACATGAGTATGTCCATTATATGGTATTGATTACCTGTAAAAGTGGAAGCACAGAACGGGCAACTTCCTTTTTCGGGCAATTTTTTGGGTAAGCACTATGACAAAGTCGTTATTTTTCCCATACGGGTTTAATAAATACTGTTTCAGCGCTACCACTTTCACGGCAAATTTATGCACAGGACACAGATAACCCGCAAAATACGATCACTTATTTTTTTACACCCTGTATTTTTTAAGAAGCATTGATCTGTCCAAAACATACATTTGGGGCTGTTAAAGTCATGCTGGTCTTATGACTTTTTGAACTTTATTCGCATCATGTGACATATAAGCAAGCAGAGATGTTTATTAAATCTATGAGTCTGTTAAGTCGATGTGAAACATTCAAACGCAACGCTTAAACAATTTAGAAGCGACACAAGTGTATGCTAAAAAACAATTTCAAATTGGTGGGAAGCTCAGTCATACAGCATACACCTCATAATGCGAATAAACTCATACTAAATGCCTTCATTTTCAGTCAAAACATTCATGTAAGTAAACACTTACAATTGTCACTTTTAAATACACCGAATTATTAACTTCTACACTGTTCCAGATTAATTATTATTGTTACGACTCGACAAATATTATAACAAAACAGCAGTATTCGAAGTGCATAAGAATATCTATCAACATTAGAGAAAATACTTTAGGTTCTTACGTCTGAGACAAGTTAACAGAAGTCGTTTTTAAAACATCTTCCTGCATAGCTGCCGCACTCAGACACGAATATTAGTTACTTAAAGGAGAGGTTAGATGCTCAATCTGGCTTCAGTTTGGTAATAGTCAGAAAGTGACGCCAGATTGATGGCTGAAAAAAGATAAATTAAAAATCGGTCAAGTGCGAGTTGGACTCGCGCACGAAGGGTTCCGTACTATATTAGAGCAAACATTGTATGAGAGCCCACCTGAATTATTAATTTTGTTAAAATGTTATATTCATTTGTAAAGTATTCCTATTCCTATTTCTAAATTATTATTCCTTTTCCTACGTGGTCCCAATGTCAAAATTAATTTAGGGTTAAATGCACCTGTCTCCAAAATATGTAGCGAATATTGTATGATCAACAACGCTCTGACTGATATTGATATCTTCCATGACTCTTATAGTGAGTTCAAAAACAAAATTTGGAATCATTTTAATGTGGTTTGACATAATAAGGTGATATTATTATTATTCACTATTTAATTTATGTATCGGGATTACTCTGTATATTTTTATGAACACTGTGTTGTATAGTTACGTGCGCTGTGATCTTTTTCTGTGATATTAATGTATTTTTATTTAGTTGTAACCGGAATTGTATTGACTTTTATTTTTATTCAATTATATGACATTTTAATAATAATGTAATAATTGAGGTTTTTTGTGTTTTAATTATCTTATAATTTTGTGCCCATTCAAATTTCAAATTTTAAATTTTAAATAATGAAATTTTTTATTGTATTGTCGTAGTTTCATGTTCTTTTTTTATTAATATATAATTATATTAGATTGTTATGCCTCTTATAATTTATAATTTGTATATAAGTTTAATTTAATTTATTTTATTTTTCTAATTGATGTACTTTTCTATCGACATGTAATTAATTTTAATATTTTAACTTGTGAAGCTATTGTTGTTATAGCGGCAATAGAAATACACAATTTATGAAAGTTCTAAATCTCTAGCTCTTACCGTTCTTAAAATACAGCTTGGACAGATGGACATACGGACAGACATCGAGGTCTTAGTAATAGGGTCCCGTTTTCACCCTTTGGGTACGGAACCCTAAAAATGATCAATCCATCATTCGAAACTAGCAGTTTCCTGTCATTCCTGACAATAGTGATGGGCTGAGCCCCCGTTTAACGTATATAAATTACAGATAGGTAATCTAAATTCGTCTTTGAGCAGCAACATGGTATAATTGAAAAAACGAGACAGTTTTACCATGTTTACAATTTTATCATGTTTACAATGTGTCATTAATTATTATCATCCGACAACACAGGAGTATTGCAATTATCCTGAATTTAAGTTTCCGCAGTTTATGTAGAATTATCTCAAAATACAGGAGATTCATTGTAATGTATCTTTAAAATATTCTAGAACATTTCGAACACTCTGTTACGAACATGTAATAAAGGCATTTAGTATGTTAAGAGCAACCCCCTTACTCTGATGCGTTGGTGGTCAGTGGTCGACTTGGGCATCGTCATTCGCTCCAACATGTACTGCAACGATCATGATCTTCAGTCACCCATATTGTGATATCGTTAGACATTAACCACCATATCCATAAAAATGTTTAAACAGTGTCTAACTAATCAGGCTCGGCTGTCCCTTTCTGTCGCGCGACGTTTTCAATATTCCAGAAGAAAAGGATTGTGAATCTTGATTAGTTAAACACTGTTTAAATATTTTCATGAATAAGTGTGTAAAATACTAAAATTTACTTAGAAAAAAACGATCTCAATCCAAAGAAACACGCGCATAATATGCCGTAGTGCCTCCGCAACACATCTGTCAAATCCTTTAAAGTTTTGTGCGTATTTTACAACCGAGTCATATGAACCGATATTAGACATATTTAGCTGATTGCATTATTATTGAGGAGCGTAACAGTATGTTAGTGACCAATTGACTTACAGTGTAAATAAGCCAAACATAATTGATTTCCGCCTTTATTTACTGTAAAATTTGCCCTCTATAGCCCGCATGTTTGACATGCGCCAGGCTGGCTTAAGTCTAAACACACAAAGGCCGAAGTTACGCGACCGAAGTCCGGCATTGTAACTTCGGCCGTAAATTTATTTTAAATTACCGACCGACAAACCTGGTCGAAATAACGTCGCGTTATAGCGTACAGCAGAACTTCGGTCAGGCGTAAGTTCGGCAGCGTTTCGGCGACAATGTTTTGTATAGCAACACATGTATCGTGTGTCATATCAAATGCGTCGAAATGTAGGATCGGCCATGTAAGTTAAGACACACGAGTTGTCTCTTAGTGTATTTATAGACAAATAAAAAATATCATGTCGTATCTATACTCCTTCGTATTGCGAAAAAAATATAGCTCATGAAATAGCCCAGCCTGGCGTACGTTTGGTCTAAAACTAAAAAGTATCTCCAGTTCTAACCTTTGCCCATGGATGACTCTTGATTTGCGGAAACTTGAATTCCGTGTAGTTGGGATTCATTTCGCGTATTTGTTCCCGTGTGGGTGTTCCTAGAACCTGTACAAAAATTAATTTATTAGGCATATTATAAATGCTAAGCATTTGGTCTTTATCTATTATTTATATATATTCACTTTCTTTTTAACCGATTTCCAAAAATGAGGGATTTACTTTAATTTCACCTCATAATATGTTCTCAAATCTCAGCAACGTAAATTTGAAAGCATTTGCAAAATATGACAATTAATAAATAATTAAAGGTAGGGTTGTCTATTATACACAAAAATCACTTAAAGCACATTTTTTTCCAAGCTGTAGGTCACAGCATCCGCCTTTGAATCAAGTTATCCGATAGTAGTTACAATGCGTTGTAGTTCATATCATTTGTGCGCGTGGCCCTATAAATAAGCCTTGTTTACTCGGACAGTGCTTTCCGCGTCACTACCACATAAATGAAAGTTGTGTATTCACAAGTACACGCACACATAGAGCCGCGCGCACAACTGAATTGAAGTGCATTGTGTACCTTTATGATCTCAACAAGCTGGTCGACGCCGGAGTCTCCAGGAAATATCGGCTGACCGAGCAGCAGCTCCGCCACCACACAACCCGCACTCCACACGTCTGGAACATAACACATCTAAATATTAGTACGCGAGCCAAAAACCTTGTTCCCCGGAGAGACGCGTAGATGTAAAAGTATAACATTTCTACAAGTTATAGTTGATATGGAGGAGGAACGTGGATTACCAATATTATTTTATAATATGCTTTAATCTTGCATAATTTTAATAAATAAACCGCTACGCACACTACAATATTTTGACATGACAAAAAAAATCATACACGATTTTTTTATTATAAAAAAATGACCTGTTAACGAGGCCTATATGCCAAATTGAAGTCAGTGAAATGAATTGAGAATAGATTATATTTAAATATTTGTGGACGATTTTCGATCACAGGGCGACTTCTAGTTTTAATAAATAAATAAACATTAACCCCCTTATTCATAAAAATATTAAAGCAATGTTTAATTAAACAAGTTTTGTTGTTCCTTTCTGGAATATTCAAAAGGTCACATGACAGAAAGAGACAACGAACCTTGATTAGTTAAACATTGCTTAAATACTTTTATGAATAAGGGGGTTAATAACCAGATGACGCAACTCCGTCGCGCCAAAAGTTCATTCTAAGCGTGGAAACTTCATTCATTTTTTCGGGATCGTATCGGGAAAGTATCCTATGTCCTTCACCGGGACTCAAAGTATCTCCTTGCTATAAAGTAAAACCGGTTCAGTTGTTTAGATTTGAAGCGTAATATACAGAATATATATAGACAGAGTTAGGCTACGGAGCCCCAAATATTAAATCATTTATAATTTTATATTTGAACGGAGCTTATACAGCCGATTCTTAAACAGGACTACGCACATTTAAAATGACAGCAAAAACATTTACTTTAAGTTGTAAATATGTGTTTTAATGCTAGTCAAAATCACATTATCGTATCCTACAACTAGATCATGACCCCATTTTGATAGTGTTCACTCAATGTGTACTTAAAACAAAGTAGAAAAACAGAAATGGGACTAAAAAGTCACCGTGTCTTTCTGTTTTCGACTTCCGAAAACGAGGAGGTTCTGCTGTAGATTTTTTTTTTAATTTTTTGTCACCGTGTCTACGAAATATCCCGTGTTCAAGTGCCTGCACCCACCACTATATGCGTCCATATGCACGGTGACAGAAATTAAAAAGTCACCGTGGCAAAACTCGCGAATGCTCGCTAACACTTAATCTTCAACCTAGCAAGCTGATGCCCGTTCATTGGCAGGCAGTTTGAGAACTTCGTTTTTGGGGAAACATTATAGTTGTCAGTACTGACCAATCTTCGTGGTGTAGTCAATAGCGCCGAATATGAGCTCCGGCGCGCGGTAGTATCTCGAGCAGATGTAGGACACGTTCGGCTCGCCGCGAACGAGATGCTTGGCCGAGCCGAAGTCGCACAGCTTGAGAACTCCGGTCTTGGGGTCGAGCAGCAAGTTCTGAGGCTTGATATCCCGGTGACAGATGCTCAGCGAGTGTATGTACGCCAGGCTCCGGAACAACTGGTACATGTATAGCTGGAAACGAAAATGTAATGCCACTTTAATTTTAGAACTTCGGTTATGGAGAATGGCCAGGAGCAAATACATTAATATAATGGTCTTAGTTGAGATTTGAGCGGCACTTCTATATTATTCTTATTGTAAAAACAATAATATAAAAGATATATTCAAAGCAGTGACAAGGACACCTAACATCCCTACTGTTTGAAATGATAAAATAACTAGAGATAATATTTTAAATTTGAAAATACTAAGATCATACTACAATTAATGGAGGTGTCACTGACAGCTTTATGATTTATTTAAACAATATTGGAGGAAAAAAACCAAATAAACCAATTTTCACCGGCCGCGGTCACGTTGTTTACAACGCCGATGACAAGGTCACGTTCTCGTGAAAAAAATATCAATTGACATGACTCAATGACTCAGCCTATGTACGTATGTGCAAATCACCTGATCGGCCAAACTCGCTGAACGCTCTCAGGGGTTAGCTAAGATCTTAACGTTTTAGCTTCTTTATAGAATCGCCAAACCAAATGTATGGAAATGACATAAGGCGTAACTACGCTTATGTCATTTCAATACATTTTGTGTTGGCAATTAGAGAGATAGAGCTACAACATAACGCATTACCCTTTGACGAGTGAGATAGTAGATCTGTAAGTATTGGGTCCCGTGTCAAAGGTGTGCAACAAATACCTTATGATATGACGCCATCAAATCAAGCGAAGTATTTTTCATTTTATTTAATGCAATATATCGATAGCGTTAAATCTTATCAGATCTCACTGTAAAAAGGCTAGTGCTGTTTTAGGATGCCAAGCTCTGATAAACATTATATCTATCTAATTTCTGATCAACAAAATTCGAACGGCCCGGCGGAATGCGAAACTTTTCTCAGTACTCATATAATGTTTGGTTGTGGGCTATGCTGCATACTATGAGCTGATAGAAGTCTTATCCGGCGGCATCCTCATTTGTCTGATCAGAAATTCTTATTAATGTGTGGCCAGGCTTTAAAGCCCTGAACCAAGCCAACCAATTTTAAGAGTAAAATATCTAGTTTTTTGGCCATGGTCCCTCTTAAAGTTATCTGAACTGGCAAAGTACTACAAAACTAGTTATATAGATGATCTTCTTTGTAGTACATAATATATTATACTAAAATATATAAAGTTCAACTTAGTTGTGCGCGCTCTATGTGTATGTGTACTTGTGAATGTGGCAGTGATGCGGCAGGCGTCGTCCGAGTAAAAAATGTTTAACCACACATAGAGCCGCGCGTACAGCTGAGTTTAACTATCTGCGGTAAGTATTACCTTTATAAAACTAATAGGTATGGTCTGTTCATCTTTGGAGTAGTGACGTGCAACTTTGTACACCGTCTCCGGTATAAACTCCAGCACCAAATTCAGGTACACTTCGTCTTTCTGCAAACAAAATTGACAAAAAATTACAAAACGTATTTCAAATCATGGTACACTCTACTGTATATATGAAGACCACGCACATCTTTAAAATCGGCAAAACTAGAGGATGCATAGGTGCTACCTGAGAAATTGATTTATAGACAGAGGGGCAGATCCAGATTTTTTGGTCAAGGTTATTTCAAGTCCTGCTGAACTCGACCACAAAAGATGCCGCAAAGGGCCGCCCATCTTGCTAACAATACACTACATGTAATACAAAATATCGTAATAGCGAAATTTAAACTTCGTTATCTATAAATAAAATAAAAAATATATATTTTGCATTTTTATGATTTACTCTAATAAAAGAATGTTATATGGTTTTCAAAATCCATCTTATGAATCAAATTCTCCGATATCACAATATCAATAACCATCGAATGATGACTGCACCCGCCCCTCCTCACCTCAAATAGACTTCCCTCTTACATTTTTGATTAGCGATCTTAAAGTTTCACGTAGCCTTAACTATATTATGTACAATAAAATCTGGTAGCTAATAAAATATGTTCTCAATCATTTTTAGGACAACACTAGTTGTTATGTAAAATCTGTTAAATAAGCGGAACGATACTGATAATTTTGAGATAATTATTTATTTAACAACAATGTTAAAGTAAATATTTATTTTAACATTAATTTGTGTAATACATATAATATATCTTATATTATTTGCGAGTTGTTTGATAATTTAGCATAGTTATTTGATCCAAACAATTTCAGTGGTGAAACATAACATTAGTTGAAGTCATTTTTTAAGGCTTGAATGTATTATGAGATTCGACTACTCAATTTGTTAATTATGTAAGCATGTTGGCACAGATTGAATAAGCTATTTTATTTCATGCACTTTAAGTTTAAATTTAGAGCACTAACTGGTTTTAATCTATTTTCTCTATTACTAATAAAAAGATTCACTCTATATCTTTTGGACGATATAGTAATGTCAATTACTTGAGGAAAGTCATTCGGCAGATGAGGACAAAAAAAATTTTGGTAGTGTGGATCTTTTTATTAGTTAGGAGTTCGTCTTTAATAAAAAAAATTCTTTTATGAATTTTATGCATAAATTTATAACACCTTAGATTATAGCATGGACATTGGCACTCGTGTTTATTGTTTCTTTACAAAAATACTTAACTTGCAATTGGAATTGCAATTTTTATAATAATAAGTTATTTCTTTATGCCTAGAATGTTAGAAATAATTAAAATATAAGCTTATAATAGTTTTTTAACTGAAAGAAATGTTCAAAATAATTTCAAATATAATTCAGTTTCTTGGTTGGGTAATACGATATTATGGAGCTTCTACACGGCGGGAACAAACATCACGCAAAGGTGATGATGCAATACATTTTCAATCTTACGCCCATGAACTGAA
>JAOTAV010000006.1:1447289-1471334 GCA_026546445.1 Cyclargus thomasi
TATTAATGTTGTAAATGGTTTGGGTTTGTCAAACACGAAACTTGATGCACTCCAAATTGCACCCTCAGTTCGTGGCGAAAGATTGAATTGAGGGTGAATCTTAAATATTAATGTTGTAAATGGTGTCCATCGAGTATAAATTCATGCCGGAAGATTGAAAATAGTTTCAATCTTCCGGCATGAACTAAGGGTGCAATTTGGATTGCATCGAAGTGCACATTTGCGTGATGTTTGTTCCCGCCGTGTAGAACCCCCATAATAAGAACGAACTGTTTAATCATAATATTGATTGATTGCAGGATATATTACCTTTATAGGGCAAATTAAGCCGTAAACTTTATATACTAAACAACCCGGCGGCCTGCATATTACTTTCCTATTGTCACAGAAATACCTGGATCACTATGAACATTTTAACACTAAAATTAGCCAAATTGGTTCAGCCCTATTCAATTTTTTACGAGTGTAATGAAATTTAAAATTAACTATCATTTATGCGAATAGATGTCCCCTTAAAACTGCTATTTGTGAATGTTACACTCACACACTTTGCAAGTACTACGAGAGTAGAGAGTAATTGACTCATATTTGGTCAAGTATTAGATAACAGGTTGTCAAACCTAGTCCACGACCCAGTATCGTTTACTGACTAGGTCTGACACATTGCGAACAAAATACATAGGTATGTGATATGCCTATGTATTAATTTCTCTGACAGTAAAAATTAATGTTTAACGTGAAATAGGTGTTAATTCCTATTTAACATCAGAATAACGTCCAGCTTGTATTTTTCATAGCCATGCCATTTTTATATCATCTTCACTCTTATGGATCCAAGTGATGAGATTGAGGGTTACATTTATTATCATAAATCCTTGAAGGCATGGCAAAGAATGCATAAATGCATATATTAGTCAAAATAGAATCATCTGACATACATAGTCAAGAAAAAAACAAATTAAATTGGCACTGCTCCAAAGGTTCAGTTTTGTCTTTTCTACGATTGTGCTAGCGTCTTCACCTTGAACTACATAGGTACTGTGGTTTACCTTAAGTTTTTGCACCCTACCTCGTTTATGATAGTTGATAGAGACACTCTAGTTAATGCTTTAAAAAAGAATTACCCTTAAAACACGTACTCTAAATTATATTTTCATGGGTATTATAAAATTCTACTTAATACAGATACATAGCTGAAAACTGGAAATTAATAATTTAATTCGCTTTCCGATTTCCGACCTACCTACACAAACATCTACGATTCACCCTACGATTTCTATAAATACCACTATAATTCGCGTCTGATCGTACGTATAGTCGTATATAATATTTTTAGCTCAACATTAGCAAGAAATGGGCATGTTATTTTTTATTTAGTAAAAAAAAAATATTTCGATAGACCATGTATGAATATAATTCGTTATTGATAAAATGTTATTTAAGCCTTTGGAGTAATCGGAAAGTGTTCCGATATGTTATAGAGACGTCAAAATTCAATCACAAACAATATCTTGCTCATGATCATTTTGTTGTTTCTATTTAGGTTAATTGTAATTTTTGTGCACAATAAAGTATATTTGTTTGTTTGTTTGTTCGATTATTGAACGACATGGCGAAAACCATTTTATTGGATTTGTCAGCCCTATATTATTTAGCAATAAATGGAGACATTAGTGGAAGAAGCAGTTTACTAACATTTTTAAAATTCACTGTTTTTCAATAATTGGATACTTTTTGACCGGGAACATTATTTGAAATAAAAAAATATAGATTCTATACTATACACATTAGCTAATAGCTAGATAATTGACTAGGTAAGTAACAAGATTTGTAAAAATGTATCAATTTCTCGACTGTTGTAAAATGTTACTTATCTGCTTGACTTATTTATTTAAGTATTATTTAAATATTAATTCCCCATTCTCTAAGAAAGCGTTACAGATTATCACGTTATCTGGTTGTTAGATAACGTCGGTCGTGCGTAGGAGACGGCGTCACAATTTGTATCGGGAGGTCAAGAACGGTCGAACCGT
This sequence comes from Cyclargus thomasi, assembly GCA_026546445.1. Taxonomy (NCBI): domain Eukaryota; kingdom Metazoa; phylum Arthropoda; class Insecta; order Lepidoptera; family Lycaenidae; genus Cyclargus; species Cyclargus thomasi. The sequence goes on from JAOTAV010000006.1 coordinate 1,449,323, forward strand.
TGACGTTCAGCAAGATTATCTGATAACCTTTTCTTTTCTTACTTTCCTATCAAAAGGTTACTTGTACACCTCTCCTTATACCCTACGGTAATTCGTATGCGCACTATCCATACTTTCATACTAATATACACAAATATAGAATAGGAAATATGAAAAGATTAAAAATATTTTGAAATAAAAAAACTCGCTTGTGAGGCCCTAGCGATTTGCCCCTCTGGAGGGGTATTTGAAGTTTGACACTACATGCGCGAGTGCGATAGGCCTGCTAATATTATAGATGCTAATGTTTCTCCGTCTGTCTGTCACCGCTTTACGCCTCCTAAAGCGCTTAACCCTAAATTTTTATTAAATAAAGGAAAGGACTAAATTTTTATCCTGCATAAATGACCTATTATCGATTTCCCGCATGATAAACGTTTTTTGTCGCAACCAATGCGCGGGTGTCATTTAGTTCACTTTACATTTCTTTTGACATGACTACTTTTGCCTTTTCTGCTTATTAATGAGGCTTCGAAGTTAGGTTAGGTTAGCCGTAATATTATGGTTTATATCTTATGTTTACGGACTTCTCATTCAACAAAAATACATGAACAACCAATTCCTGTGGCGATTTTATTACGAGTGTTATTTTCTTTACATAAAATGTATGAGGCAATATCAGCAAGATGTATTAGTTAGTCCTATATCATCTTATTCTTCGTTTAGTCATTTTTCCCCTATGTCATAAAATGTTAGTTATTCACTTCATCCACTCGCATCTTCAATTAACGTTCCCGATGAAACGGGCCCATTAAAGTCTTCCGCGAGTTTAGTACGATAAGAGGTTACTATAGATACCTACGCGAATGATAATGGAGTCGTAAACAATACTCGCCTGGTTTTTCTCAATATAGGGCGCAGTAGTTGAGGCACCTTCGTTACAGCTTACAATAATTGGCCGCCTTTGTTTACGCAGAATGAGGATATAATGTAATTTATTACGAAATATTTCGAGTGAGGTATTTCTGGCCTTCTTCAACAAAAACAATTACGTCTATCGAATTTGAAATATGGTGTGTAGAATAACGTTTCCATCTTTTAGATTCATAAAAGACGGGTCCACCCGTTCGAGTTTCTTACAGCGGTTCTTCTCGCCGGGTTAGTTCCCGAACCCGGTGTTAGGCACCGTAGTTTCGACGTTCAGAAAGAGTACTTAAAGTACTTATTTTGAACAAAAAGATTTTGATTTGATTTGTGCTAGCTCTTTTCTTTCTCACAGAGAGGCAAGAGTCCAATGTAAAATCAGTGGTTAATTCTTCTAGTTTCTGTTTGTGCCTCCTAAAATATCATCCACCAAACTTATGATAGTGAAAATTTTGCGAAGAAAAACATTTCGAACAATGAGTTTCGGGGTTCAACATTGAGCCTAATGACGGAAGTGTTTAAAAGACCGGTCAAGGTAAATGATATGATGACTGATAAAAAAGCTGTGCGAACCTCAGTTAACACAAAAAACACAACACAATATCACAAAGAAAAACTATCAGTGAGTATTGCTGGCTCGCCCGCCATCTGCGGAAACTAGCTTCTAAAACTGAGACCACCGTGTGCCACATGTCTTTGGGTTTCTGGCGATGGTTAGCTGCCGCAGTTCTAGAGCCATCAATCCACCGATCGAGAGCGAACGAAAGAGAATGATGATGCAAGGAAAACGAGCTTAGACCGGTTCGAAGTAAAGCTTAGGGGGATCCCCGTTCGAGTCGCGTTTACACACAATTGCAAAAGGTACCGTACAATAAGTTGGACGGTAACGTGGACTATTTGTAACACAGGTTTCGGTAACCTCGGCTTAACACCTAACTGTGCGTTAGCACTAGCTTTATCTAATTGGTTTTTGCACGTACTGCGACTTCTAGAGACTGCATTGCGTTTAGAAGTGAGCTATCTGCACCGGGCGCTGTCACCTTTTCACCAAAATAAAAACATACATATACATTCACTAGTTAAAAAATTCAATGTTATTCATATTATAAGTATTGTTATTGAACTTAAGACTACGGAGTTAGATAGAGGATGGGTTTACCTTTTCTCCGCTGGAGTAAAAGAAGTATTTCAATTTGACAATATTACAGTGCTCCAGTCGTCGCATAATTTGCAGCTCTCGGTTCTGTAACACAAAGTAAATATTTTAAGCCATCTAAAACAGATGAAAATTTCGAGTTCTATTTGCTACAATCGACTTAGGGACCATCAAAAAACTACGTCGCACAAATTCGCTTACCATTGCTAGTATGATATCACAAATGCAATTGTACATAATATAATAATGTAAACCACCTCAGTATTTCACATGTGATAATTTTCAAATGTGACGTCACTAAAGTAAAGATCCCCACTTTACGTGTGACGTACTTTATGTATGGTCTCTTATCAGCATAGCAAAGGAATCAATACAATTTGTAACACATTGAATATGTAGAGACAGTAGTGTCGAATGATCTCTGTGTCAAGTTCTAGTAACATTTGCTTGGGCTTCGAAGACATTAATAGCCTGGCGTCGGGTAGTCTTCGTTATATTGATCGCGCACTCGACTTGGTAGCAGCTTTTAAAATCCTGTTAGCGGATTCAATTGATGTAACGGATACATAGGTTTAGTTACTGGATTTTAAAACGATATCGTGAGTGACCGTTAATCTATAAGCAAGAATTTCGTATATTTATACTCATGTCCAATTTATACGGTTTGACAGGCGTTTATCCATTTAACAGCATCGTTTATTGCTTATTTATATTGATTTAATAAGTTGATGTCAGTCAACCAAAAGCGAAATATACCTCAGTGAAAATACCTCAGAAACCTGGTATGAGTCACGGCAAATTACAGATAATGGTATTGGGTGCCACAAAATTATTGAATTTATTAGCGTCTGCGAGCTATTAATTGGCTGTCATATTCGGTTTTGACCCATCACACCGACGCGCGACGTCGGGTCGCCGCCTATTGTTTTATTCGATTGGCGCGGCTATCGAACCCCGACCTGATGGGATTTATTCCCATAATTCTACAATATTTATCACCAATCATCGAATTACCTTAATTGCGTGATAATTGAATTTTAATGGTAGGCCTGTGGTGGCAAAATTCGATTAATATTTGATTAGTTGTGGATAGGCTCAATTGTGAATTGAGGTATTTTATTTTAAAACAAATCACATTAACGAATTATTGTATATAATATAAACCTTTTAAGCAGATAAATATTACACCACCCAAAGTATAAAAACTTTAAATCTAAAGGCTTGTTTGCAGACCAGCAAAATATATTATCAAATGCTATTTCTCAAGTTAATTTGCGGAAAGTGAAACCAATGTTGATTTTGTCTGTTCATCTTGGTGGAACGTCACCGGCATGCGCGAGCAGACCGCTCGGCAGTAACTAGTAATTAGTCTGCCTTTACACATATACTAGATCCGCAATTAAAATGAGGCATCTTGTGTATAATCTCTAACGCTTTTAGAAAATAACATCCTTTGAGTCGCAGAACTCTGGCGTTTGGTGTCGATATACAGGTATTATCATCTATACTTGTTGAACAACATATTAAATTCGTCCATACTCCGCAGTTTGGAAAATAGATTGCTTGACTAAATAATCATAACTGTTACAGTTAAGTCGGTTAACAAATGACCATTGAATACAGGAGAGGCAGGGTGAAATATGAAACATTATCCCCTGGGCACTTGACACCGATTACAGCTACAGAAAATTTCAAAGGACTTTTTCACTCCAGGCGACGCACAAGTATCGCTTTGAATGACGGGACGACGCTCGGATGATTTGGATTGCTGTATGGTGTTACAAATTGTACGATTCATTCTGTAACCTTTGCAGGTTCAGGAGCCGTACCTCAAAACCGTTTTGAGACTCAAACGAATCGGAATGGAATATTCCCATAATTGAAAGTAGCGTTTGAGAATAGTCCTCCTGACTGCAGGAGGCCGTCGCCAAACACGACCATAATAAAAATAAAAGTACAACCTTCACATAGTTTAAGAAAGGGAAATATCCGATTTTTTGAGCACCATAAAAATGAACCATGGTTCCGATGCCCAAAGAGCTGAATATACCCCCGTATCTTAGGTTTTTAGAATAGGTGGTCGGATTTCTTAAAATTCTTCACTTTCTGATTTCACCTCAAGTAGCAAAACATACCTTAAACCTTTTATCCTGGAGCACCTTCTTGATGGCAATGAGCTCGCCGGTATCGCATAAGTTGGCCTGGTAGACGACGCCGAAGCTGCCGTTACCGATCAGTTTCATGTCGGCATAGCTGACCTCCTGGGGTCTGTCGGGACCCTGCCCCGGCGTCGCTACCACCGTCGTCACCTTCGACCCGTCCTTGCCTGTCAAAATACAGAGCATATTTAGTGGCCATTATTGGAGATAATATTATGTAGTCAAGGTTGTTTCTTTACTATTTACGGCTGCAGACAGCCCATAGTGGGATTCTTGGGATTGATCTCCTTTCCTTTTCTTTACATCCATACTAATATTTCAAATACGAAAATGTGTCTGTCTGTTTGTTATTGTGTGGTTTTGCTGAAATATGGCATGGATATATATAATTTTAATCCCTAGAATAGGATTCTTTTTATTCCGGAAAAATGTACGGTTTATGCGAGATATACGAATTTTGGCGCAACGGAGTCGCGGGGATTCACTTGTCATAAAGATAAAATTATTTTCAAAACATCACTACAAAAATAAACAATTAACTAATTGCAAACGCGCAAATTGAAAACTTAGCATCATTAATTAAACCCTACAAATATTTAACGCCCATAAATGGCTATAAAATAGCTATATTGATGGACAAATCTGATATACAACCCTAAACCAAAACCACTTACAACAAAACCGCGCATGTAGCGTTAGATTGGCGCTACGTGCGGTCGGATGTGTACGTCTATTTACGGTACAGTTGACCACTTCAAAGAATATAGGACACAGTTAATAATAAAGCTCGCACCATTTATACTCGCTGGAAATTAACTGACAATTAAACAACGCCACATACAATGCCAGCGCATTAAATTCGTTTGTGCATGATGCCCATATTAAATCGGTGGAATTCATATTTAATTTTTATGGTATTATCTCATTAGTATGAAAGTTTTGGAGCAAATTGAGGATTAAAGTAAAACCATTTTTATTATCAACGAGATGACCCAGTAAAGTTTGTATTGCGTTAGTCCTAAGCTTTAAAACGATAATACAGGCCTTCTATGGACTTCTACGAACATTTTAAGGCTAAGGGCCTGTTTCATCGCTTACTGATAAGTGTCGGATAGTCTATCTACAATTTTATTTGACAGATGACATGAGACTCTGTTAAAAAAGTTAAGGGAGAGCCTATAACAACATTATAAGTAAGCGGAGAAACCTAAAGCCTAGCTGGCCCTTAAACTAACCAAATTGCTGTAGCCGTTTTCGAGTTTAGCAAGACTGACAAAATTAAAAAGCCATTTTACTCATACAGATAACTAGAAAAACAATTAATTAGATCGTCATCAAAATCCACCTTACCACTTTACTTATCCCGCCATCTAGCTAGTAGCTAGACCTCTCCAATGGAGAAGAACCATGTTTAGATATAATTCAGAAGTTTCTTAAAAAAACGTTACTTAGAACCATTTAAACGCAAGCTAGACCAAGGAAACAGGAACTTAACCTGCGCAGATTACAAAAGCTTCCCAAACAGGTGATAACTGACAGGTGGCAATATAACAAGAGAGAGACGGTGTCGTGACATAAAAAGAACCGTTTCCCTTTGTCGCACCCCGAACAAAGAATTTGCATTAAGAGGACCCGAAACATGAAATCACCTTACTAGAGAGGCTGGCCATTACAGCACGACGAAAATATATTAACCGTAATTGTTATTTTAAATATTCTGTAGAAAACCTTTGCAATTATTTTAATATTATGTAAATTAAATACCGCTTATTTTCGATAATAACAAAATTCTCACAGTAGACTTAAACAATTCAAGTTTTTTACGCGTCTAAAATATTTAAATGAGACGTTAAACATTTAACTTTTCTAACACTTTACAAGGCAAATTAGCTTTTTTACAAAAATCACAGTGTAATACTAGATTTATAAAACTTTATGCTAGTTTAGGTAATTTCTTAAAAAGGCATAAACAACGAATAATAAACACAAAGAATAGTCACTCCCATTACTTTTTCCGTTTTAAATTGTGTTGATTTCGTACTGTCATTTACCAACTTATTCATAAAAATATTTAAGCAAAGTTTAACTAATCAAGGTTCGCTGTCCCTTTCTGTCGTGGGACGTTTTCAGAAAGGGACTATTTCAGAAAGGACACTATTTAAATACTTTTCTGATAAGGGGGTCAATATCAGCCCGATGACGCTTAAACATAGAAGGCCATATAATTATTGAAAATGTATAGAAAACATCATAGAAATACATTTTTGACAAGTCTCGTGAAACACATTTCGGACGGAGTTCCTCTTCCTAAGTTTTATTCGTCTTAGAGAATAAACCAATTTTTTTTCCTAAGATTAGCCTCTTCGTTAACAAAACAACGTAACGTTAATTCAATTATACGTACACTAACGTTTATTACACACTGACGAGGAACTACACCCGTCAGGGGCAAACTATAAAAAGAAATGGTGTTGTTATATCAACATCGCGATAAACAGGGGTGGCCCGGGTCTTGCGTCAAACTTGACGTGGGTGCGCCATGGAAAACTCATCAATACCATTGACACTAAGTATAAAGGACAAGTACTCGAATATATTGACTCGATACATCATGAGGCAAGCGTGGTTATTGATAGCCTGGGGGTTCCCGAACTGTTACTGTGTACGCAGGCGCCCTACTGCAGGTATATAGGTGGGACTTATGCATGTTTTTACCAACCGTCCCTTAACGTGAAGTGTCCCCTAGGCGGAAGGCCTAATAGACTTTCAGAGTCCCGTATCCCTTAAGAAACATACGTTTTTGATAAAACTCATGTACCACCTAGGTTCTTAGATTTAAACGAATTAGATATCATACAAACATTGTTAAATTCTTTAAGGACCTATCCTTTAACAACAATGGTCAGGAGAGAGGAGAAAACTTAGTGTTAGGTTAGTGAAAACGGACATCAGTCTTCTACAAAAAATTCATCAGATTTTAAACATTGTTAAATGTCCGCGTAACAAAGACCTCTTCATCTTTTGATTGACGTTGCACGATTTGAGAAGAGTAATTCATGAGTCAGACACAAGTGGAAAAAAGAGTTTTCGTATTTTGTAGTAAACAATTTAAAATTAAATAATATATATGTATGTACACATTACTTATTGTTACTAAACTCCACACATAAGTCTACAAAATTAATAAAAACTTATTAAAACGACCCATAACCTACTTCTATCGTGTATACCGCTGGACCTCTCCTGGAGGTCATACGTAACAATATTATGTCCGTATTACGTTGACAAGTGTATAGAGTTCACGTCATACGCATCCAAGGACCAATAAAGCAATTACTTTTATTATTTTGCGCGCTACATTTATAAGAGAGACCTTCGAATGTTAACTAAATAAAATTGTTGCTGGCTCTTAACTCTATTCGGGTTCGAACGAACACTTGTCTCTACAAAACTCAACCATCAGCTCTACAATGTTAAAACCTTATGCAATTACATACACGGCATTACATATTTTCCTTTTCTATGCACCACTAAAAGTACTATATCCAACGAGAACAAACTTCAGAAGGTCTTAAAACCTTTTGATACCATGCCGAGATAATAATATGACAAGTCTCTGAAGCAAAAAACGCAGAGGCGTTGACAGCAAATTGGTGATACATTTTCCTGAATAGCTCTATCAGCTCTACTGAAATCGTCATCCCCATGAGCGACAATTATGAAGCACGCGTCAACACGAAGCAACGACCTGGTACCTGGCAACTCGCCAGATTCCTCAGAAGGTCTTCCGAATGAGGTATGTCATTCACGATGTAGGAAGTTATGAATACTAGTAAATCATTGCGAACATTGAAGACATTTAAGTGAAAGAAGCAGATAGCTAACATTTAAAATTCTGCCAGATTTTTGCGTAAAAGGGTGCTTTAGGACAAGAAAAATGATTTTAAATTTAAAAAATGTAGTTTTTACACATAGCCCGATACACTGGCTAGGTAGTGAAATAGGTAATTTACAAGATTTGTGGGAATTTTATAAAAGAAAAAATTAATATTTACTCGAAAATTGTAAAATGGTAGTTATGCGCTTCTTTCACTTATGTCTTCAATTATGATGCGAGTAGTATCATAGTATGTGGTATAGCCACGTAAATCTTGAATGAAGTGCTTGAAATCTTATTTATCTTTTGAATTAAACCCTTTCGCAGGATGCGTTCTAACAAAATTGATGTGCTAACACAACTTAATTCCGTAAACGAATTTTATCTCAGAAATATATAAAAAGACTCCCTCGTTAAGAAAATAGAAAAAAAAAAATTGCTATTCATTTATATGCCAGTCTTTCAACCGCATTGACATTTGACCTACAAACGCATGCATCGCTTACACGCCGTTTATAAGGCGTTAGATTAAAAATCATGAGAGAATAATAACTTCTAACCAACGAGACAAACCTTGGACTTCAACCTGTACCATAAAAAATAATTATTTTGAAACAGTAGTCACGATTTTCTAGCAATTTTGTGTTGACCAAAACAGTAAGTAGAAACTGAAAGCGTGATTTGAACGTACGCTATCATTATAGAAAAAATTAATTACTGACTACAGAGTACAGACACAGGTATTTCAGCTGTCAAGCTGAGCAAATTCATGGTTTCTAATAGTCACTGGACATTTTTGTCACTGTTGTGCACTGGCGAGTGTGGCTTGTGTGGATGAAATAGATGTACTAAAAATTGCAAGTTATTTTATTTGTGCCCTCTAAATGTAATATTTATTATGTTTTGTTGGTTTATTAACATTACTGGTTAGACTTCTCGACTCCTTACTCTGTACGTATTTGATCTAAAAAAGGAATACCTTTCAACCTTATAAGGTGATCAACTGGGACCAATATCATACACAATATAAATGTCACTAACAAGGCGAAGCGCGTGAGCCCGACTTTTAAGACCCGGCCACTTGCTATTGACCTACATTTACCTACAACCTCATTAGTTCGTGTTATACGTATACTTATTGCTATAAATAATTTTATTACACACGAAACATTAATTACAATTATTTATTTTAATACTGTAACACTGGCAGACTTTTTTCATATTTTTTAAACTCTGGCGCGCAATTAATATATTTGCTACAATTTTAGATTTTTGATAGCCTATAGTAGACTTCCCAAAAGAACATTCAGCTATGGATACATTCTTTTATATTGGCAGAGCATTGTGCAACATTGATATAATAAATGATTAGATACATCTTTATAGACATGACGTTATACAATAATAGCACTGTCGTATATTCCACCAGACTCATTATTCTATAGGAAAAAAATGCTCCCAATGTTAACAATCCATTATGTGCCACCGAATCAAGGACAGCAAATAATTGGTGCGGTGCGCGGTTTGTTGGCATGCTTCGACATTAATTTTGGCAATTTCAGTATATTTTGCCGCCTAGCAAATACCTACTGCACAGGTGAATCAGAAGAAAAAATAATGAATTATTTTACCCGCACCAAGAAGCACTCCAGCAAGATCATATTGCATAGGCACTCATAACATCAACATCAAACAAGTTTCCTTAATCCTTGAGCACCGGTGATGCGACTATTATTTTTAACTTAAAGGTAGCCGAAGATAAGTGACAGAGACCCTTCAATGTTCTGCTTTATTGTTGTTAGGATATTTAAAGATTTTCATTTAATATCCCAAAGAGAAAGAGCTCTGGGAGGTCATAAAATGTATAGATGCAAGACTTAAACAGTCAGACACCCAAACATTTGTTATACAAGCACCACTTTCGTAACCAATAACAATAAATTATGTAAGAGTGCAAATGCACACGTGAACGTTACTTATAATGTTGATTGTAGTAATTAAATTGACATTGTGGATTCCAAGGTCGGAGCACTCGATTCTTAATGAATAGATAGTTCACTAATTCTTATTATAGAAACAGTATAACCAAGAGATAACGAGTCACGTGAAGTAATAGAGAATTGTTTTAATCCTATTATATCGCGATCGTTAGAAGCTAGAATATTATCCCTTGTGGAGAGAGTAGCCAAGTTGAAAATCGAGTTGCATTGAATGGTGCCGTTTCGATGTAACAATGTGAATAGTGTGCCGATTTTCAGCATGATGCAGGCGAATCCTCAAAGCCGTAGAAAACCCTTAGTGACGAGTCTTACGATATTGTACGTCACGTAAAATCTACAAATTCACAATGATCTGTCGACAATCGACTTAAACTATCACTTTTAAGTTATATGGAGTCGGACGTAGTGCCGGTGACCAGTAATTTCTGCCACTAAATAATTTTTAAAACATCAAATTATGAATAAAACGGATAAAATTATATCTCTCAATTTAGAGTTAAACGCTCCGAGGTCCGAGCAAACGATAATGAATGTAAATTTTGAAGAGACGCCCACATTAAAAAAAAAACAAATAAATAAAATAACATTATAGCCCCGTAGAATTCAGTTTTAAACAAAAAGGTAGAGAATAGAGACTGGGTGCTAGAAGTAGGAATTTAATAACTATTTGGTATAAAGAGGAAAAAGGGTATTTAAGCTTGAAATCATTTTAGTCAAATCGCTTACTTGGATAATTATTTCATCCATTTCTCTATGTTGCATTTTGTACTGACGATCCGCATCCTTCGTTCCACCGATGACTAATAAAACCGCCTATACAATGCGCCTACGCATCAGAGATTATCTTAATTAAATAATATACCTAATGATGTCAACACAATGTGTTTAAGTGAAAAAAATAATTTACTGCCGATGCCTGAACGTGGCTTTAAACAATTTCTTCGATAGTCATAATGAAACCTTCGGACACGCTCTTGAGATGATAAAATCTCTGGAAATCGTGATTATCAACTGTTAGGAAGTTTAAATCTAACTCAGCCTTTAAGTATTTTTTATCAATGGAAAATGATCTAATATACAAACATTTTGCTTTTAAGCAAGCAAGAAGGTATTTTTATGGTTTCATTGCGGTATTTACTGAATCCGTAACACTTTCAATCCACAAATTAATGTTCAACTAGATTCTATGCTATTGTGTGTTTTACAAATAACAAATTATGCTTAAAAACAATCACCGAAAGGTATTAACTGATGTCGTTCTAATTATGCAAAGACAAATTATTGTGATGATAGTAATAATTAGGTAATTACCAAAATACACATTCAAATGAAATATTCATTTGTCTCAAAACGATGACGTGAAACTAAGTGAAGTGTTACGATCTGAACATAGCATGTTAACTATTAACAACTATTTCTAAACTAACATCAATGCTACTGTGATGTGTAGGTTAATTGATATGAATGATGTGAGCACTAGACAGACATCGCAAATCATAATGAGTCGAGTCCCAGTCCATTAAACAAGAAAAAATCATCCAAGAGAGTAAAAAAAATCAACAGTATAGCAAAATGTTCTTAAACTTTCATGTACTCCCTCGGGTTTCGATTCATTCTCGTTTGGGAAAATGCTTTAATGAATTACTGAGCTCACATTTAGTACATTCGAGCTCCAAATGCAGTGAAAATGGTGACAAAATAAAATCTAAAGCCGAGCTAATTAATTTAGTGCGCCACGTCGAGCACTTACGGTGCGATGTCTTTTTTTCCGAAGCCAGCTCGGTCTTAGGTGCGTCCACGTCGCCTGCATGCCGCAAAACACAAAAGCAACATTAGAACATCGAAATATACAGCAATAACAACGATCACATTTCGGGGAAACTCACTAATCGTGCGACGTAATTTTTTACAGAAGGAGGAGAGGCGGTCGCGGGCTCGGCTCAATTGTCCGCTCTTGTCGGCGTCGAGCAAGCGGAGGAGCGAGGGTTCGGAGCGCGTGACTTCGCTCACGGGGCGGAGCTGGAGGGCCATGGCGGCTTCGGAGCTGGCGTCCACGCATACTGGACCCGGGGGGCACTCCAGCTTGGACAATCACACGCGAGCGCGCTCCACGGTAAACTGAATCGCGACACCTCGTCCCGCCCGCTGAACGTCGACTCTAGCTATATTATTCGAGCGACACTAAAAGCCCTATTCAAACAATTCCGCCTCTTTCGGTGCGCACTTTATTTTTTGTTGCCATAGCCGTTTAGCTCTAGCTACCGACGATATTTATTTACTACGCTAGCATGCTTATAACATTTAAAGTATTAATACAATTTTAAATGCAGTGTTGCCAGTGCTGTATGTTCGAAAGTTACATATTCTCATCCGCAAAAAGTAACATTTCGTATTATAATATATAATAAAATAGACATAATTTACGCGTTTTACTGTAAATTCTTTTTTAGATTAATTTTTTTAATTTTTTTTTGAGAAAATCAGAAAAATAAATAATAATAATAAACATTTATTTAACAACACACTAAATGTATGTTAATTGTTAACCCTCTAGTGTTTTAGTCTATATTGGCTATTATAAGTTGAAGTGCAAACGGTCGCTCCATAAAAGCATACATAAAACAGTATTTACACGCGCAGTTTGACATCAGTATGGCGCGAATGACGGGAAACTGATCGTGTAAACTACTAGAAATTAGAATCATGGAATTTGGTTTGGAGTGACGATTTTTTTTTATTAGGTTCCAAAAGTAACGTAAAAGTAACATCTGTAGCCTTGTCACATGAATGTAACATGCAGACGACAAAAGTAACGTAAAATGTTACAAAAGTAACATTCTGGCAACGCTGTTTAATTGGTATTTCATTTCGCAGAAAATATTATATTTGAGGTTAGTAAAGATTCTTCATAAATAAAAACAATCGCATTATCTCATGTCTAGTTTCAAACAAAAACACGCCAGCGAGAAGATAACGATCAAGATATGGGTAATTAAAAGTGTCATTTAAAAATAATATTCCGGACCCAGATAAGGAGTCATTATCTTTAGTTTAAATATATCTTCGAGAAACGAAAGGAGTCCAGAGTCCAGGCACATCTATTGTATTTACATGTTACCAAAGCCGCTTCATTTCTATATACGGATATCAGGACGGGTCTATCCATAAGGACTTATATTGTAACACGGGCTGTTGTATACGCTCTTAATTGTTCTAAACCCTGTCGCAACTGGAACACGAAGCTGCATAAACGTACGGGATCAAGTCAATTATGCATTACATTAGCTTAGTTTCTACAGGCTGTTTTACATTCATGGACTTTCAAACGTCCCCAAACGTTTCGGAATTACACGGATTAAGAAAGACAGCTATTCAGAATGCTTCTTTAACATATTAATTACAAATTAATTGTTTATTTTTTCCAGTCCAACATTTCTCTCAGTAAAATCCAAATTTAATATTCCAGAGTCGGTAATATTTTGATCCATGATATGACAGATGCTTTAAGACTGTATTACGCGCGTGCATGTCTCTTTATAATACTGATGATAATTTAAGTCGTATGACGTCACACCTTTAAACCGACTAACGTGCTAAATACTTGGGTACATATAAATTCCCACAACAAACCAGTGCAATACACGAAACTTATAATGGGTAAATAAACTTTAGTTTAACACGTACTTACACAAACGATTCCAATGCATTATGTTTAGCGTGGCGTAGATGTTATTTAAATAATTGCCCACGTTAGAGCTATTGCCATTAATCATAATCTAGATTTTAAGACTGCCACTACAATGACATTTTGTTAGCAGTAGTATCGGAATGAAGCCCGAGCGTTTATTGTAAGCTCTCTCGCTACAGCCTCCCACGCAACGGACCGTTGTTCAAAATCTTGTAACTGAATTCCTAACCTATCTCATCAAAGTTAGCTACGTATGAATTGTAACAGTGTTAGTGATGTTAAAGAGATTATACACTCATAATAACCGTGGTGTAATTGGATTGAACATTTGGCGAAGTTAGTTGGTTTCCCCGCAGTCCACACGTGATCCACCAGCAACGTTTTATCTTGCGTGGGTAAGTAACTTGACCTAACCTTTAGGCTCAATTACACATAGCTGACAGAAAAAATATAGAGTTTGAAGAGCTTAATTCATAACAATGGACGTGAAAAAAGTCGGACGGAGTTTCAGTATACAGAGTTTTGTGTCTATCGAGTGGGCCTGGCTGACTGTATTTACACAGGTTGAAATGTTTCCACTGACTTATAACATTAGCTTACCAGCAGAAAGGTAATGGTTCCTTCCTTTTGCCTGCACTGAAATCATTATTTCAAACCGTGTAAATACAGTCAGCCAAGACGACTCTATCGATTTAGAAGAGTCTATTAAAATCTTCATGTCCTTCAATAGACTCTTCCAGACACCATGGTAAATAAAAAAATTATTTGACTCTAGCATAACAAATCACAACCACTATAAATATATTCAGTGAGCACATAATGTCGAAACAAATCTTTCTAATTTCGTCATCTAATCTAGAAATTATCCGTAGAAAACCATTTTAAAACGCACTTCGTATGCGTCTTTAACAAATAAAATCTTTTAGGGAATGAAATGGGATTGTAAAGTGTTAGTAATGCCGTTTTGGCCCTTGGGACATAATCCGACACGCGTCGCGCCCGCCCTGAATAACGAACGTCTCAACTCCCACCTGGAACGTACAAACCGGTTACTTGGTTGATGCATCACAAAGATGCAATTATATCATCCCACTAGATGACCTCAATATTATTTGACTAGATGATGTTCGCAACTCTGTTGCGTTAAAAATCGCACTTGTGTATCGCACGCAAAATGCACGGGACATTTTTTAACCCGGGACTCAATGTATCTCTATAACCAGAAAAATCGGTTCAGCGGTTTGGACGTGAAGAGGTAATAGGCATACAGGCATACGAACTTTGATGAAAATATGGACTAGAAGAAGAATCTAGAACATTAAAGTTTTAACTTGTAAATATTTTGCCGCACTTTAGGCAAATTGAAAAGGGAAAGGAAATAGGGGAACGTTACTAGGTGGTTATTACTGTTCTATAATATAATATAATATATGAGTGTAACTTGAGTCTTCTCAGCTTTCGCTGGCAGTTCGGGTTTTTTCTTGGTTACTTAGATGCTTTAGAAATTTTTTTTCTTTTGAGAAATTCATTAATAAGAGTATAAATTTATTTTTTTAACAGACAAAATTTATTTTTTTAACTAAAAACTTTCTTAAGTATTTAACTACCCGAAAACCCAGGTTTTGAAAATATGGTCCGGGTTTCGATGCCCTAAGTGTGGCATTAAGACCTAAAATTACTTTCATAACCCTCAAAAATTAAACATCTATACTAGTTGGTTAATATTAAAAAAGTGAATGTTTCTGTCCATCTGTCTGTTACCTCGTCACGCCCAAACCGCTGAACTGATATTGCTGGGCATGGATATACTTTGAATTCTGGGGAATGATATAGGATACGCTTTATTATGGAAAAATGTACGGCCCCCGCGCGATAATCGAATTTGGAGTAACGGAGTCTACTGTATGACATAAACGTAATTTTTAAGGTAAATATACCTTTTACGATAAGCTTGGACTCTATAAACCCATACGACAGAAACAAAGACAAAAAGTTTGTTACTCTGCAAAATACTTCTTTAATGAGTCCCAACGGAAGGATATTTTTAAACATTTTCTTAATAAGCTGTTAAACCACAAAGAAAACAGCAAATTGCCTAAAATAATTCTGGGCGTAAATCCAAAAGTTTACACGCAACGTAGTAACCACGTAGTAACGTACATTTACATAAGAAATCAATTAATATACGGCCAATCTTTAAAAGTCGTTTTGAAAGACCAAAGTATTTTCTAGCCAGCAATTTCTTTTTTAGATGTGTACCTTTACATCCATATATTTTAAGTGATTTATAGATTCGCTATTGTTAAGGACTAAATGATTTAACACATCGCTGGCGTCATAAAATTTGCGATGCGATACACTATATGACAAATCCATAAATTTTGACATCTTACTTCGCCACCGAAACTGGCGAAATCATTTTGACTAAGCACTAAACCCTACTTATTCATAAAAATATTTAAATAGTGTTTAACTAATCAAGATTCGCAGTCCTTTTCAAAACGTCACACAACAGAAAGGGACAGCCACTTGATTGAAACACTGTTTAAATATTTTTATGGATAAGATGGCTAGTATGCAATATTATTACGCGAGCGGAAACCTTTTTTTTTGGTAGTTATAGTTGATATGTGTTAGATACGGGAGCGGGCAATACGTCTAATTAAACACGAGGTCACTTTCGCACTGACATTTATTCAATTTTTCAAAATGTCCGCGATGCAACGCGGGGGTGTGCGGGCGCACATACCATAGATAATATATATATTATATATATTACTAAATTAATATCTAACAATATGGAAGAGGAGCGTGGAATACCCATATTATTTTAAAATATGCTTTAATTTTGCATATTTTTATTAAATTTTAACGCTACTACAATATTTTGGCATGACACGCTAATCGTACACTAAATACTGTTGTTTATGGTTGAAGTCTGTGATTTTTTAAACAAAATTGAATTGCCTGAAACGAGACTTTTATGCCAAATTGAAGTATGTGATTGAATAGAGAAATGTTTATGGTCGAATTTCGACCACAGGGCGACCTCTAGTGTCCTCAAAATTTATCAATGCCTCGAAACGTTGCGGACTTCGAGCTTCAGCCCGGCGAGGCCTATCTATTATGTAAAAATAAGTCGGGTTTTCCTTCCAGACGGTTTAACTCCAAAACGCACAAATCGTTTTCCTCAGTTTTGCATTCGTTGAAAAGGTCTCGGGTGGACGGAGTCGCGGGCAACAGCTAGTCCTTTATAAAATGCATTGCGTCCTGTCACTTACTAATAGTAGGTATGTATATTGACTTGTAATTAGCTTTGAGTATTGACTCATAACTAAAGTATTGCATTAATAATATAACAACAGAATAGACATTACTATGAGTAAGTAACTATGCCAACTTCAATCAAACTGAAAAATCAGCGGTTTTCACGACATCGACAAGCGATGAATGTAATCAATTGTGACCATTAAATATTTCACTTGTCCTTAAAGATTTTACCAACTTTATATGTAAAATTACTTAACAACTTAGATAACACATGAGTTTTCTCAAAAAATATTTTTAATAAGAGACAGAACGCTAAAAGTTCGGATAATAGTAAGAGTTAGGGGACGGTTGGTAAAACCTTGGTTGGTTAAATACGTCACGGTCACGATTTAGGCTCTTGGGCACTTCTTTACCAAAGCTCTGAAAAGCTTTAAATTGTTACAGTGATGAATCATTTTCTAATTAACGATAAGATTTCGGCAAGAAAAAGGCTTACTATTAGGTATTATTACGTAAATTGCACATTAATACTAACGTCATAGTCGTGATGATAATAATAATAAGTACGTGTAACATGAGATAAGAGCCCGCTCAGAATCAGCGAGCTGATTTGCGATTTCCGTTCGTCTCGGATTCAGAAAATTTAGGGTCGGTTACGGGCGATTCAGAATTTTGCGAACATTTTTTAATACTTGGCGTGGCAAACGTTCACAGAATGTGACGGAGGTTAAATTTCTGAAAAAAGCTTAGGAGCTAGAGTCTAAACACAGTAGGCCAAAGTTACTTGACGGATTTTACGTTCCAACGCATTCGACTGATGAAAGACAGCAGAGTGCTAATTGCATCCGACATGAATCATTTAAATTGATCTAATCTGATGGCACGGCAGTGGCATCGCCAAGTCGAGCGCGAAGCAAACACTGCCTTACAATCTTTACAGGAACAATTTCGCCGCATTTTCAGCCTCCCAATAGGATGAATTTCAATAAACAAATGCATATTTATAGTAAAACTCGGCCTACGGAATCGTATTTCAACCTAATCACAAAATAAAAGCTTATGATTGATAAATAAAGTCGAGTTGAAAATATTATTTTATATGTACTAACGAAAACGCTTTTAAGGTTCTTCCGATTAGGATGTGGCGTCATGTTAGTTAGTTTAATATATTTTTATTAAAAAGATATTAAAACATAAACATTAAATTAATGAATAAATTAGCATGAAATTAGCTGAAATATAGATATATTTCAGCTCATTTCATTTTTGTTTAACGTTTATGACACTTTAGACTTTCCGTTTTTCACTAAAAATTCTTATTTAAAATATTAAGTTTTAAAATTCATTTTAAAAATAGTTTTTGTTTTTTTTATTGTAAGTTCCGACTCCTGTCTCACGTAGATTGCAAGTTGGGATACATTTAGGATAAAGAGTACCAAATACTCCTATATGACGTCACACTATGGCGGATTGTAAACTCATCGTGTTAGCGGCATTCGAAAGGCGAAATAATAAAACATCTTTATGGGTTTCTTTGTTATAAAATATTAAAATAATAGTTTTTTTGGTGAAAGGGATGATAGCACGAAAAAAAATTTGATAAAGTAGCCTATTGAGAACCTCTGGATAACATCAGAAAACTCAAATTTTCGCCGTAAGTAAGCTCACAACACATACATGAAATCAGAAATTTCGGTCATTTAAGTCTGAAGTTAAGCGATAGCAAAGCGTATTTTCGACACTCACTCACTCATGATCATCAAAGTAGAACTACTACTTCCCATGAACTCAGAGAACTGAAATTTGGTGCAAAATTTAATGGTCACTTAAAGGAAAAACTACAAATCCTAGGATAGACGATTTTTTTTAATTTAAAATTGGCAAGAACCTTGACTATTTTAACGACCGTTGTGATTTTTTAAGTTTTGTAAGTCGAGGCAGCGGATCCCTCTAAAAACCGGTTCCGTATCATTGGGAAAAAATTCTAAGATACCACCAAAAACACTAAAACGGGCCAAGTCTCGATTGAGCTGCTTGTTTATCTCTCAAAAGTAATGAAATCTAGACAAAAGCTTGCTAAGTCAAATGATCCTTACTGCTATTTGTTCATTATTATAATTAATGTTATACGACTGGCCTTGACTTTCATCCACTAACGAATTAAGTATGGTATTGGAAAGGCCAGCAGAGCAATCGCGCTATTTTCAAGCGTTTCAATTCAGTTTCGCATTTGCTTCGGTTATGTTTTAGCTACGGTTCAGCTCCACTGCAGTTTAACAAATTTTGGTATCTTGCTGACATTCGAACCATGTTCGAACCGTAACTGCTTTAATTTTGATTGGCTTAAATATGAACGAAACTAAGCCGACACGCTGATTCATCAATAGACATAATGTTTAGTGTTTATATGAATGTAATGAGATCAAATGAGACGTTTATTTTGTAGTTGCGAATGGAAATAATTTTTATAAATGGCAGTAAGGTTCCTTTCGACTTTCCACGCCGTTTATCTAGATTTCATTACTTTTGAGAGATAAATAAGCAGCTCAATCGAGACTTGGCCGGTTTTTATACAGAATGTTTTTAGTGGGATGACTTTATTACAATTAAGATATGGCCATTATATTAATACATTATGCAGGGAATTATTCTACAACATGTATAGACAACCATTCATATTGCAATTTGCAACAGTATAGTTCTACAGGAAAATAAGAATTTGTTGCAGATGGGTGGATTATTTCTATAAAGCAGTAGATATTGAAAAATAAATTCTACATACAAAGCTTAAAACAGCAGGCTTAGTATGACCATCACAGAAACAATAATATTCGTCAAATTGCGAGCTGGACTCGCACAACAAAGGTTCCGTACCGTTAGAGAGCAAAAATAAAGAAAATATTTTTAAACACAACAAAAATCGCTGGAAAAGCAGAAGCACTATTTAGACTCAAGTTTCTAGAGAACCAGCAGCGACATGTATTCTCAAAAAAAAAAAAAACGCAAAATATTTAATTCACTTTGTCTTTAGAAATTGCTATGTTGTTATGCTCTAGTTTATTATTATGTTTACAAAAATTTAATTTAATATCTATGAATAGAAAGTAATGTACTGGCATTTCTGTCATCAAGAAGCGCACGCCCCTGCTTATATCTGGGGATTACATTATACCAGATAGAATAAGGAACCGTTCAGTGAAAGAAATATAGCCTAAGTTTTTATCTTGATAGTTAATAAACAGCGTTCACGGCTTATCAGGTGCTATCAGTTGTCAATGTCGGGTGCGAATAACATCTATAAAACACGTGACGTCACCTGCACACAAATTGCCCTTAGATATTGTGTGGCTTGTTACACGTTAATCGCTCTACTAATATGACTATGATAGCTTTTTTTCGCTCCTACGTCCGCGTGAAAACTTTATAAATTATCCCGTTTTTTCAACATTTTTTATGACTGCTTATTGGTCGTAGGGTAATGTGATAAGATAGCCTTCCTCGATAAATAGACTAACCAACACAAAAATAATTTTTAATTCCGGCCATCCAATAGTTCCCGAGATCAACGCGTTCAAACAAACTTTTTAGCTATACTTTTTTACTCTTTAGCTATATAAGTATTACAGAATCGATAGATAACGTTCAAGATTAACTACTGAAAATTTAAACTACAAGAAACTGGTAAACGCTAATTTTAATAGGCTGATTAACTGACCTTATTTAAAAAAATTAAAGAGAGATAAGAATTTCTTAAAAAATGACTAACTAGTGTCTGTCTGATGACAGTCAACATGGTTATGTTCTTCTCGTGTTTTCTTAATTCTTACAATTAAAATGCAGTTAAAAGCTTAATTAAAAAATTAAAAAAAGTGTCATAAACAATTGACGGAAGTGTTCAGGTAAAAGTAACAAGGAATTAGAAAGGGTGACCATAAGTATAAAAAAGTCTTCTCGTTACGTATTACGCATACCTAATAAGAATTTTGAAAGTATAGTTAAATAATTAGGAGTAGTAGTTATGTTATATTACAATGAGAGTAACATACCGTAGAAATGCTATTTTTACCGCAACATTTTATTTACCAAATAATGCTTAGTCAGTAACTGTTTTGCTAAGATTTAAGCCCATAACAACAACGATTGTATATATTTTTTGCATATTTTTCTTTAATCATAATATTTTTAATGAAGCTTCAACTTTTAGTTTATTCAAATAACAGGTTTATAATTAATTTAAAATTATAAAATTTGCTTGCTTGGATATACCCATCAACAAACGATTGGCAAATTTTAATGTAAACTAAGACAATTTTTATCTAGAGGCCGCAAAACAAGTTTTAAACTAACGGTATAGTTATTCTGTATATCTACAAAATATGACATTAAAACTATTAAAAATTTTGTTATTGTGAACATGGGAAGCTAGAGTTTTATAAAATCGATAGCTACGTCGCTAAATCATATTTTATAGAAATACCGTAATATAAAGCAATCATGTAAAGACATTCGCCTTGCCGAGGTGCACTATTCGAGACTCACCCGATTTTGACTTAGAAGTGGTGGCTTTAACAGCATGACGAATACTCGCATCAGAATTCACAGTGTAGGTGCCTCGGCGTCTCAACATATTTTATCAGAACACATCACAACGATCAAAACCTATCGCGGGTTCTATCATTCTTAAAGTTATTTCAAATCACAGTTAGCTCAGAGTAACGATCGATTGACATTGCTACTGAGACCGGCCACCGCGAATAAAGTTATGAATTAAGCGAAAGGCGAATTGCAGCGCACATTGGCACAGTTACATGACGAGTGTCAGGAGCTCGGGCGCGAGTCGCGAGATCGCCGCCACCCGCTGATAACGAGCTGATAACATCGACAAGTGGATGTAACAAACGCTGTTAGACATCACCCGTCACTCGCGGAGTCGATATTTTTAAGATATGCATGCTCACA
>JAOTAV010000006.1:1471434-1483003 GCA_026546445.1 Cyclargus thomasi
CAAGTGGATGTAACAAACGCTGTTAGACATCACCCGTCACTCGCGGAGTCGATATTTTTAAGATATGCATGCTCACAAGTCACAAATAAATGATTTTAGAGATATAAGTACTGCGAATTGTAAGAGTCATATTGCGACTTGCGGGACACATACTAATTGGTTTAAGATAAATTATACCGCCACATGTTGTATGTTATTGGAGTTAATAAAATATATTTTATGCCAGCCTCATAGTATTATATAAAATAATTTAAACAATACAATCTTTTATAGACAATACATACAACTTAATCCCGAAGACCTTTACATTAGGACAAATCCAAGGAAACCAGGGTGGATGGCAGCCCTAACTGTAAAGTAAGTAATGAAAAATTTTATGCAAGATGCTCCTTAATTTAACACGTAATGTCCAATATAACATGGAAAGTAATAAATTATTATGATTATTTTACAAACTTTTACTTTATTAGATGTGATAAATTTTGAAAGCCATTCAAGATAGTGTCATATTTAGAGCTTTGTAAGGAGCTTTGCATGACTCTAGGTTTCTACTTGCATAAAATAGATATTATAACAATTAAACACTGTTGCAATTTCTACCTCACATATGATTCTGATTTGCTGATAATGTGTATAGAGGGTGTATAAAACATGGACACTTGCAACAACAAAAAAGTGTGTGGGTGCATGAATGCTGGCATTTTATGACGGAATCCTCCTCCAATAAACTCACTTGGCGAAATACAGCACAAGCACATTTTCTGTAAGATCATAGCCCATTCGTACTGAAGCATGGCTCTACCTAGGTTACTTTATATTTCATTTAATAAATTCAATAAAAACTTATACTATATTTCAATATTAGGGGCCTAAATTTTAACTGGTATATAGCAAAACAAAACTTTAGAAATAATAAACAAAATTAATTTTAAATTACCCCAGTGTATAGTTATTACCAAATTAGTTTAAGACATGTATAAATCGCTATAAATATATGGAAATTATTACTACTACTACTTACTATTTTAAGCTACTTATTATATTGTGTGGGTTATTGACCTGACACACAGCTCATACACTGTATTTTCTAACTTGGATTTAAAACTTTGCTTAAAATAAATGCATAGATCCAACATCACAAGGTCATCTGTGTAAGTTATCATAGTATGTAAAATATTAAATTCAATCCAATTGCTAGGGTGTGAACTGTCCCTCCAAGGTTACAAAGACATAAAAAAACCCTATCCTTAGTTGATCTTTATTGCCCAAGGAACAAGACATAACACAAATTTTAACAAAACATCATGGGTTACTAGTCTCGCAGTTCAAAAGTTATTACCTAAGCCATAGCTACTTCCTATTTAATGGTCAAACTCCATAAAGCTATTTAGAGAATTATAATGAGGGTAAAACAATTATTATTTGTTTCTAGTTGTCCATTGATAAAATAAGTTTATTGAATAGCCAATGTAATATTATACCAACCATAATGTAATGTTTAGGAAATTAATGATTAATTAAAATTTATATATTTTTTTACCTTCTGTCTATAATGTATTAAGATAAAGTTTAGATGATCAAATTGTCTGTTAAGGGGGTAAAGCGGAAGTAGACAGGACATATATAATTGGGGCTTTGCTATAAGGCAATCAGAAGTAGATTATAAATAGTGATGTATACAGAAAATATGTAAAAGTAACAAATGCATAATATAGTTCTGAATAACTTTGTTTTGTGATCAAATAAAAAATGCTAAAATTGTGTGGCAAGAAAAGGGCTACCCATGAATAACTAAACCTAAATAGGCATGCTTTTAAATAAAGGTATAAAGCAATTCTAACATGTTTCATGAGAATATTTTCCACTAAATAAATTTAGTTGAATGATTAGAAAGAAAGAGTCCCCTCATTGTGTCCACTGTAGTGTTACAGAAGACTTAATTTTTTTTTGACGCATTTATTGGTTAGTTGCAAACCAGTTGTTCTCAGGGAATTTGTATAAAGGACAAATTAATGTAATATTGTTGTCGCCTCTTTCACAAGAGGTCTGCACTTTAATTGAGTTGTATTTATTGGCTATTAAAGATTGTATTCCTTAAATTATTGTGAATGATTATATAAGGCTGGTGGCATAGATGTCAAGTGCTAAATAAGCCTTATCAAAAATATGATTAAAAAATACATTATAACATTACATAGGCTAGTACAATGTTAACCTATGCTAATTGTATATTAATACATACAGAAATTAGCATAAGGTAACTATATTTCTCTATTTACACATCATTATTACTACCAAATTCTTACTCTATAGGTTTTGCACTTGTCCAATGAGTATGATTTGTGACATGTAACATCATTAATTACAATAAATGTAGAGGAAAGAAATCAACAGCATATTGCCTATAGAATATGAAAGAGGGAGCCTCATGTTATATACAAAGTCGAACATCGTGTAATGCTTGGAACGTTTTACTCATACCGTCATAACATTGAAATCCAACTCATTGTGTGATAAAAGGGTTCATAAGTGTTTAGTAGATGTTTTATGTAACATATAGTGTTTTGTTGTTCAGTTTCATAATAAACTATAAATACTCAACTAAAAACTCATAAAATTATGAAATGGTAGTTTGGTTTTAAAGACAGGCTATATTATAAGACAAGCAATAATTTGGGTACAAACTTAGCCTTGTTTTTTACATTATTTCCAATGATATGCTTTGATTTTAATAAATGTCTATAAACATTGAATGCACTGGCATGTTCCATGGACACAATAGGGAAGTTGAGAAGCAAAAATAGCTATGGACTGGCCGGCTAACAACCTTTCTTTGTTTCTGATATTGCCAATAAAAAATTTATAATGGAATAGATAGCACCACAGATAATTTGAATCAAACTAAATGCTTGGCAATGGCTCTTAAGTAAGGGTTTCTTTTTACAGCAGGATAAGGTGGTGGATTGAAATCTGTCAGTTTATACCAAAAGTCAGTCAGGTTATCTATTCTTTAATATTCCTAGAATGGTCATGCTAAGCCTGCTGGTGTCTAACGCACAAAAATAAGCCTAATTGCAGTAAAAACTACTACAAATGCAAATTTACTCCTTGCAACAATATGTTTCAGTGTTAAATTTGCGTATTTATAACCTCATACCCGAAAATAGGTAGCAGGCGAATAAACTGCACTAAACTTATTGGAACAAGTGGATAAAGTAGAAGAATCGTATGAATATTTAACCCAAAAATGACGTTTTAAACTTTTCTAATATATTTTGACACTATATCGATGTCTGTCACGAACCAAGCCGAAGCTTATGTGGCAGTCGGCAGAACTAGCTTCGATACCCGCAGCCATATCTCATTGAAACATATCTTATGCTATATTCGTAGTACAAATTTTAAATGAAATATCTCAATACTACGCAGATTTAGAAGATAGCAGCCATACTAGTGTCAGAATTAGGAAACGTCAGTCTAAGAAATCACGATGGCCGACAAAGAATGGTTAGGTGGTACTCACTGCTAATTTTTACTCCTCCAAGAGGTGGTTTCGGTGGTTGGTTGTTATCGAATGTCTTTCGAACGGATTTGCTGCCCTCGGCGAATGATGTGGTCCTAGGGCGTCCGCTCATTATTATAGGTATAAAATAAACGGCCGAATCCTGAACTTCATAGATACTACTTCACATTTCTCGTTACCACCCTTGCTTGCACTCGCACTAAACTCTCGCACTTTACCGATGTTTTACAATGTTCCGAACTATATTAACAAAACTAACACTATTATATCAATAAAATGTTAATAAAACAGTTTTAATTAACTTTTACAATATCATTTTGCTAGATTTTTAAAATTTACATCAATACAGTGAACGACAAATTTTTAGTTTCTCTGACTTCACAGACATGTTCGCTTCATTCGGCTCATTTCGGATTCGCTCGGGCTTGATCGCATCTTCGATCTGTGACGTATGACCGATACGTTTCAATGTACGCCCTTACAAAAATTTTTTAGAAATTTATTTATAAACAGCAATAATGCATTGAAAAATTTATAAATTAGAAACACAACTGCTACAAATCACAAAAGTTTTCATTTAACAATAATAATTATATTTATAGCAATGAATTTAATTTTTGAATAGGAAAGTTTATTATAAGATAAGTCAATCTAGTACACATTTTCATACTTCGACCTGAGTAGCATTACAAGAATCATAAAAAATCCACGCTTTAGAATCCTGCAGTTCTTTACAACAATAAACATACAATTATTTAAAAGCTTTCAACGAAATAATATGGTAAGAACGGAACGTGTTGAAGAGTGAATAAATGTGACGTCATACTTCAAGCACGTTAAGAAACGTGCTTAAATATCTCTGAGCAGATATTTCTTTTTAGCGCCATCTATTGAACGTAAAAGGTAGTTAATTGGATTTGTAATCTATGGTCATAGACTATAGAAAAAGCAACACAATAAAAATTAAAAACGTAACTCCTTTTTGACATATATTTTTTTTATTTGTCGTAGACAGAAGAACCTTTTAAAAATCTGTCTGGTGCTAGAACTTAAACAAAACTTACCAACTCCTAAATTTTCATGTTCGTATTAATAGTTAATAAATGATATAGAAATTTAAACACTATATTTTATATAATCAAAAACTCTCTACACCCTATCTTTTTAAATTAACGATCGTAAAGATTTTTTGAAAGTCTAAAATAATGAAAATAAATTTAAATCGTCGGTGAGTTCTCGTTATAGCCGTTTACTAGCTGGTATATCCAATCTTATCATATAGAAATCTCCTTATCAAAATATAGGTTATGTGCTATAATAATATTATTTAGGTATAACCACCCTACTTACTCATTTAATATACTTTATTCTGTGCTCATTTAATCTGTTCAGCTGCAGTCAAACAGTTGCGCACTTGCGCGTTGCGCGTGCGCAGCGAACGAGCATGTTTTGTGTGTTTGTGTTAACAACGTTCTTGTTGATAATGTGAATTTGAGGCTGCTTTTCATAGCTTCAAGAACTTTGTAAGGCAACGTTACGTGCTTCCATCAACATGGAGTGTTATACATCCGATAGCTGTGATAGTGATAGCAGGGAGCAAAAAACACTCGACCTATCCAGTAGACTCGCAGACTGTTCCACAATATCAACGGAATTAATAGGTATAATCGAAGAGAAAGATTGTGCAGAGAACTATGAAATTATGCTTCTTCATGGCAATCGAATACAGAAACTACCAGATTCCTTAAACAAGTTTTGCAATTTGAGAATGCTTGATGTCAGTAACAATCGTTTGACTTTTCTACCAGACGTATTTAAATATTGTCCTCTTACATCTCTAAGGGCGAAACATAATTATCTCACAAACGAGTCGCTCCCAAAATGCTTCAGCGCCTCAAAAAACACGCTCAAAGAACTCAATCTGAGTGGGAACAAGTTTAATTTTTTTCCGGAACAAATATTACAATTATCGTCGCTACGTTTTCTTTATTTAGCAGCTAATAAAATTGTAAACATTTCTAAAGATGTCTGGAAACTGAATGGGTAAGTTAATATCTATTTACTTCTGAACTACTTATTTATAATACCAACAAATCCTACAATATCGTGTATACTATGCTTTATCGTATCTTTAGGAATCAAATGAAATAGAATTGAAATAATGCATACGAATTAGAATACAAAATTGCCTTTTAGAATAACGATTTGGTAAGTACAGTCAGCAAAGGCATTTAGTTAAAACTAGTTGGATGTTGGTCAAATATATTCATTTAAAACCAGTTATTAAACTTTAAAACATAATCTTATAAGGTACTTATAGTATTAAGCAAAATTATAAGTATATACGTAATTGATTGGATTGTTGGTTCTTGGTAGTGTACCTCAAATACCTAGTTACTTAACGTATTGGCTATTGCAAATATTACCTATGTATACTTAGGCTAAATTAGAAATTCAAATAGTTACAGCAAGCAAAAGCACTTGTCCAAGGTCGTCGTATATTCGTCTCGGGATCGCCTCATGGATTGCAAAAGCATACATTGTATTACACATTTCACAGTTAAAACTTAAAATTATTGAGTATACAGACAAATACGTCAATCTGCGTTTATAAATGGCACCCGAATAGCATACCTACCCTTACGTCTATTCCAAAATTTACATAAAACTAAAGCAAGAAGAAATAAGCTCTTGCTTAAAATTCAAGACACCTCTACGTTTCTGAATTCTGACAAACAAAATAGCCAAGGCGTTAGAAACTTAACAAAGAACATAGAAGACGGACTCTTATCTCTATCCTAGGAGCTAGATATTAAAGAGGCAATAAAAACAATGACCGAGTTCTATTTTCAAACAAAACAAGCAACTTGATTAGAATGTTTTGTCGTCTGTAATGTAAAACGACAGAAGCACACTCCACGCGCATGTTACAAGATTTTGCCATAAATGTTGCGTAGGGGGTTCTCAGAGGTAGGTTCCAAAAGCTTTAATAATACGGCCCTGGGTATCGGGTGATCTGCCGTACTAGACCATATTTTTGGCTAAGGAACTTTAAAAACATAATAATGTGTAAATATTTATTATTGCTATCAAGCTTGATAGCTAGGTTCGGTTATAGCTGAATCATCCCAAGAAATATAACAACAAATTAGCAGTCGCAATTTACGATACAAGTTGTGAAACGAAGTAGTGAACTACCTGCGTTAGCCGGTTACAAACGAATCTTTATCAAATAACTGTCTGCTCTGTAGATAATAATTATTATTTAAGTGTGTGTCTTATATATTAAAGTATCTTAAAGACAATCAGTTTATGCAGTTTACTTTGCATTTTCTTCCTATCTACCAAATTTTTTGCCAAAGTCGATAGTCTCTGTGGAGCTTCAACCACTTATCCTAATTTTACACTAGCATATTTATGGAGTGTATGTCATTATCAATCTTCCGTTAGCAGGACTGGCTGTAGAGATCATGATATTAACAGTCTCTTTAAGTTGGCTTGTTGTATTTTCCATGGTCCTTCCTTTTCGTCTTTCTCTAAATATGCCACATAAATATTATCAAATTTAGATTAAAGTTATTGTTAAAACTTAACAGAAGCTCAAAGGGGAGCCTCTAAATTTCTATCAAATCCGTTTTACATTTTTGTTACTATTTAGTTCAAAGTCTTTTCTTGACCAAAGTCAATTTGATGAAGTGGTCTAGTTTCTTAACTCTCGTTAAATATTTGTAAAACATATTGTGTTATTAAATAAAAACCGCTTCTGGTAATTTTTATTTTATAAAAAGCCTGTCAATATTTGCATACTACAACAGCAGTCTACATTGATAGACTTTTATCAGTATGTGCTAAAAATTATGTAGTCAGTGATACATATGAGATTCAAAAGGCGTGACTTCACGTAGTATTCGCATGATACAGATAAAGCTGCTTTGAATGTTAAAAACCGGTTCGAGTTGTAATAGATTAGACCAAAGAACGTTAATAGGACAATGGTGCTGCTCAATTGATATTATTGACGGCTACGTCTTTGTACTATAAATGCGCAATTACAGGTTGTTGATGGCCTCATTACTCTGGCATCTTTGGTTTCTACACGTGACTACTCTAAACAGTCGAAAATAATATGTCTCTAAAGTCTAAACGTGAATAGAAGATGAAGTTACAAGTTACTAATAATGTAGACGGCTAACAAGGCACGCGAGCGACAGTGCAGGACAAGATTTTTGATAACCTTTAAACCTGAATAATAATGAGGAAGCGGTTAGAGACAAAAACATAGTTGCCGTAAATTCAAAGAAACAATCTAATTTTTATAGACTACATAGTTTTGTAGTTAATTTATCATAGTACATATACAAATAATATGTAACTCTAATTATTGAGCGTTACAAATGTCAATTACAATTAGATGTCCTATGAGTTTTACTTGTCACAATTTATTAATTTCAGATTTTTTTTATGTTTTGCAGTCTTCAAGTGCTGTCGATGGCAGGAAATCAACTGACTGAAGTTCCCGATTCAGTTGGAGCATTAAAATCTCTGCAAGCGTTGGTATTAAACGACAATTTTATCGAGCAACTACCATCTAGCATCGCCAATTTGAACCAACTTAGATCACTACATATACACAAAAATAGACTGAAGACCCTGCCAACCCAACTTATCAAGTTGAAATGTTTGACAGAGGTTCGTATTATGCATAATCATCATTAGGTATGACATAAGAATATCAGACACAAAGACTGATAAGAACCCTTAAACAAACATGACATATTGAGATTACATTTTCTCGAGCGCTTGCATGATAATGACTAGTCAGATATAAGACCCAGAAATGTCCCGTTACTAAATATTAAGTATAAAACTTTGATATGCCTCGTGCATACTATTGTTACGAGTTAAATAAATATAAAACTCTTTTGTCAAACAAAAGTCACAATTACAAAAACAAAAAAATAGAAAATAAAAATATATATCCGAAATGGCGGCCTTACTACTGGAAGCAGTTTCTACCAGGATACCAGGCGAGCAGTATGGTACTCGAATGCGTACCCGTTGGGAGAGGTAGCCAAGAGCACCAGGCCAACACAAACAAAATGTATGGAAATTATATAAGGCATTACGAACGCTTATGTCATTTTCGTACATTTTATTTCGCGATTCTACAAAGAAGCGAAAACGTTTAGGTCTTGGCTAACTCCCCTGATTAATGCCATCGTTATTCAGAACTGCCTTCGGGTCAGTTGCCTAAGACCCATTACGTTTGACGAGAAAGAGCGACCCGCCGGGCGACGTTGACCAATATTCAACACGAAATTATTACGTGGTCCCTAGACAATTATGCAGCAATACATGCTTAAGTCAGAGTACCTATCTATAGTTCTATATCTATAGTCAGTGGCGTAACTACAAGGTGGCGGCAAATCGAAAACTAATTTGCCACGGGCCTCGAACGGTATAGTTACGCCACTGTCTATAGTCTTTACTAATTATACAAGGTGTAACAAACGTAAGTAATAAAACTTTACGGTGTGTATGTGTCCCTTACATAGTGTTCACTATGAAAGTAGTAGCGTCGGAAGAAAAAAAATTGTGATTAGTATGGGCAATCTCATATTGTCGCTTTAGTGCTCGCCCTTATGCACTAATATAATTAATTAAACTAAAGCACTAAAATTATTATTACTTTTGTTATACCCTGTATAAAACTGAAGAGTTTGTTTAAACGCGCCAATCTCAGGAAGTACTGGCCGGAATTGAAGTTTTTTTTTTGTGTTGATTAGTCCATTTATCGAGGAAGGCTATATAGGCTTATAACATCACGCTGCGACCAATAGGAGCATATATCAAAAAATTTGAAAAAACGGGATAATTAAAAAAAATCACGCGGGCGGCGTAGTCGCGGGCAAAAGCTAGTATAACATATTATAAAAGAAGGCACTCTCCGACTTAATACGCAAATAATATATTGTTAAGGTTGTTGTTTTAATAATCACTGATAAAAAATTTTGCTAAAATAGTTTAAGACAGTTCGTAGTTACACTAACTACTATTCGGAGGGATGTCGAGGAAGGCATATAGCAGATTCTCGCGGCTCCCTCCAGCGCAGAAGAACACGGACGGGTTTTAGTAGGTAGAGCTGCGGCCACATTGCCATCTCATCGGCTGAACCGCATTCCCCGGTGGTAGTTCCCCAACATTCCCGGGGTACATGAGCGCATTTCCGTCCTAAAACGAAAGGCTGTTACTTTTAGGATATATTCAAATTCAAAATCTTTATTGTCTTCTCCCACATTACAATTTTTACAGCCAATATAAGTTACAAAATAATATAGCAGGAGACTGGTGCCCTAACTAGGTTGCCCTGTTTTAAGGGTCACCAGGCCCCCCCTCCTAAGTTTACTTTACAAGCAATAAGTAAAACAATTTAAAGTAGAGTAGTGTCTAGATCGCGGCTGTCAGTCGCGTCCGTAAGTCGCGTCCGATCAGTAATATGTTTTTCACTTTAGTTCTAGTTAGTTGCCCCTTTATCATAGAATGACATAGGCTATAATAATATCTAGAATACCGGCAAGTGCGAGTTTGACTTACGAACAATGGGTTCCTTATACAGTAAGGGTAAATTATAAGATGACTTAGAATATGATAATACTTTATTTTCCAACTAAATGCTCCCGCTGGATTAATCATTTCCACGCGGGCACAACCGCGCCTTAATACTAGTTTGACGACCTCTGTTGCGCAGTGGTTGAACGCTTTGGTAGCTCTGCGTGAGCTCGCTCGGGGGTCGTGGGTTCGAGTCCCGCCGACGGAACCAAAAGTTTTTAAATATTCCTGTGATGTGTATTTAATATGTGTATTATATAAAAGTATTAAATATATGTATTTCCGTTGTCTGGTACCTGTAACACAAGTTCCTCAGGTACTTAGCACGGAGCCAGATTGACGTGGTGTAAAGCAAACTTAGATATTATTATTATTGTTATTATCGTTATTATTTATATAAAACTTGCTGCCCGGTACATGTTTTGCTATTGATAAGCTAAAAAACTAAAGAGTTTTAATTTAAACAACATATACGAGTATATCTAAAAAGAGTCAATTTGAAAGAAAAGTTTATTCAATTCATATTAAAAAACTGTTTGAATTTTATATCGAAACACATGGTTATATTGGTTTTAAGTGAAATGACAAATGCAATTATTACCAAAATATAAGATTTCATATAAAGGTATACCATTGTTCCGAAGGTTCTCTTAAAACTACTGATTTACTATAGAGACGAATTGGGGATTTCGGGGTTCAACTACAGAACAACATTGTTATTTGTTAATATCACAACATAAACCAGCTGTTCGATTATTAGAGAGAGCTTAAAAAAGAACATAAATGGTCAAATTGAGAAACCTCCTTTTTTGGAAGCCGGTTAATTACAAAATTGAGATACCTCCTAAAATTTATACTTACACTTTTATGAATTCAAATAATTATAAATGTTAATTATTTTAAATATTTAAAGTCCTTGAGAAAAAATAAAACTATTTTAACCATATTCTGTAGAGCCAGTTGCACCGATTTGGGTTACTTTTTATTTCGTATAATGCCTTCATAAGTTTTCCTTAATAAAGACTAAAAAAAATAATGTTACAGAAAGATAGATAAAAAAACTCAGTTAAGCTTGTCGCTTCTCAGAGCAACTTTTTCAAAAAGAATTAGGATGAATAGCCTAAATTTAAATAGGGGTTAAATTCATATTCAAAAATACAAATCATAGTCCTCTGTCTTTCATATAAATGATATTTTTGATAATAAACCAGGATTAACTTTAAACAGACTGTGGTTAATTGACTTCTAAGAAGTCGAGTGAATTTTTTACGACAAAACTTTAATTTAAATATAAATTAGTGTAAAGGCTAATATAATTTTCTTTTTTGTACTTAAATGTTAAAATGAGTAAAAATACATTTAATATATAAAATTCTCGTGTCACAGTTTTCGTTGCCATACTCCTCCGAAACGGCTTGACCGATTTTGATGAATTTT
>JAOTAV010000006.1:1489150-1568666 GCA_026546445.1 Cyclargus thomasi
AAATAATAAAAGTTACAAGCATGTAACTTTTATTATTTACAATTTTATCAAAAAACTGATTGGACTAGAATTCAAAAAAAAAGTAGTCAGTTAGAAAGAAAAATCCGATATTGAATGTGACGTCAAAGTCTATAAGCTGCACACAAAGTTCATACTAAATTAATTTTTGAGAGAAAGAGATGGGTAGAAAACTTAAATCGCAAATATCTTATTTCTCAACAGAATTCAGATATTGTCATTCTGTATATCTTTAAGCCCACTATCATAATAATTTGCATTCAATAAATTTTGTTTTATATGCGTATTCCATTATGTTGTTATTAATTTAAAAATTTTCATTGTTTAATTATAATGCCCTATTTGATTTTGTTATTATAATTCGCATTTTTGTTTGGTAATGATAGTTTTTTGTTACATACAAATTTATAATTAATTTTTTTTGCTTATTTCTATATTAGCCTTACTTTGACAGTGACATGACAGCCACATCTCTCGGTGCATCTCAGCCTTCGTTCTATATCTCTTAATGGCGGTCGTAAATTCTGATCTTAATAACCACTTATTGCCAGTCTCATCCCAGCTAACGGTAGAGTGAAAGTGCTATACGCCAAGATTCCTAAAGGCCATACATACATACATACATACACACATACATACATACATACCTACATACATACATACATTACTAACATACCTCTAAAGTGATATTAGTCTTAGCAGCATGACAACAAAATATAACAGAACCTTCTTGAAGGGCTAGACGTTCTGAAAACCATATACAAGCGAGCAGCGGGTTACCTGATGGAAAGCAACTGCCGTCGCCCATGGACACTGGTGACATCCGACGAGTCGCAAGTACGTTGCCGGCCTTTAAGAGGGAATAAGGAATGGGAATAGGGATAAGGGATTAGGGAAGTTGGGCCACCGGTAAACTCACTTACTGAACGAAACACAGTACAACGCCGTTTCACGCCAATTTCTGTGAGGCCGCGGTATCACTCCGGTCGAGCCGGCCTATTCGTGCCGAAGCATGGCTCTCCTACGGCAAACTTGTTTCTTTGCTCAGAAATAAAACATTGTTGATTTTATTCGTGGTAAAATTTCATCACAATTGAGATCCATAGTCATAAGAGAGCCATGCTGAGCTGGCTCCAGCGTAGAGATACCACGGCCTTCCAGAAAACTGACGTAAAACTACATTGCGCTGTGTTTCGCCCAGAGTGAGTTCACTAGGGGCTCAACTTTCCTACACCGTATACCCTATTCCTATTCCCGTTCCCTATTACGGCGCTCATAAAACGAACGGGTTTTTTGTCTGATTCTTCCTTTCGATACTGTATGGCGCTGCAGTACCTTAATATCGCGCTATCACTTACACGCCGTGGTCATTTGTAGCTGTTTAAGTTTCAGAAACACGTTTTCTCAATTTTTAGGGTGTACCCAAAGAGTACGCCACGAGAACGGTAATAGCTAAGGAGTTGACATTTTTACAAAAGTTGCTGTTATAACAACAAATAAAAAAATATTTAAGTGTCGCTCTAGTACAACAAAGATGTTTTTTTTCTATTTCCTTCCCTACTGGTACGGAACCTTTCGTCCACGAATCCAACTGGCACTCGGGCGGTTTTTGTGTAAAGTTAAAGAAGGGCATATCGTATATCATCAGTAATGGACGGGTCGGGTCGGCGAAGAAATGTAAAGGACACTCGCAGCTGACACTGTGGTCATGTTTGGGTCATACTTAGTACATCGAGATCGGGTTTACCCAAAATTCGAAAACCTGGGAAAACCCGGGTTCCGGAAATAGCAAAGAATTCGGGTTCGAAAAATGAAACCCGGTTTTTCGAAGCTTTTCGTTTTTTTTTTCTATTTAACGATACTTTGTTATTTAGATGTTATATAAAAGCTTAGTTTTTGTTATAATTTTTATTATATTGTTTGTTATATTGTTTGTTAGGTTTTTTGTTGATTATTAAAAACGGATTGTGAGAAAAATGGCTGTTACAAATATTTTAAGCAACGACGATAAAATGTTGTATTTTAAGATTTGCTACTTTGTGTACGTACGTTCATTTATTTTTGGAAAAGAAAATAAAAAAAATGATTAAAAAAAACCTTTTTTATTCAAGCCATTTTTTTTATTTTGTAACTCGAAGTAACTGGAGTTGCAAAAAAAAAAACGAAACGAGTACTGTTTATTTTAAATAAAAAAAAAAACGGAAAGCTCGAAAATCCCGGATACCCGGTTCCGACGACCTGGGACCGAGTCCCGGGTCGGATCCACTAGTGAAATTATAATTATTGATAACAGAAACGGAATTCACCGATCTTACAATGAATTGTTCCCGTGGGAGGGATAGATTTAAGGCGGGGTAGCTGTTTGTTATCTCTGATTGTCCTAAGCCCCTTCGGGCCTCAGGTACGATCTTACTGGCCGAAATATAACGCGAGTAGACACCGATTTTCTACAAGCCCGCTGTATAAAGAATAGTTCTTTATACAGCCAGCAGTATTACCGGACTATTACGACCAGCAAACCTAAAACAGTTCCCTCTTTAAAGGCCGGCAACGCACCTGCAACTCTTTTAATGTTGCGAGTGTCCACGGGCTACGGTACTTGCTTTCCATCAATCCGCTTGCTAATTTGCTCCCTTATTTTACACTAGCTTTTGCTTGCTACTTAGTAATAGATGGCGCTACACAATACCGCCGTCATAAGTTGGACATGGAAACCAGAACCCAATTTTCAAAACCCGGGTTTTTCTAGCTATTTCAGGGATTTTTTTTATTTAAAATAAACAGTACTATAATGTTTTATATATCGCTTTTATGCTATTCCCTTAATTAGTCAGTGTAAAAGATCGAGAAAATAAAAAAAAATGGCTTAAATAAAAAAGTTTCTTTAATCAATTCAATATTAATCAGATACAAACATAAATCAATTAAAAAAACAAAATAAAGAATAGCAGAAAACGCAATTCAAAATATTTTTTAAATAAAAAAAAGTACTCAAGAAAGTTTTAACTGTCAAAAAAAGAATTTTGAACTTTATTAACGATTTTTGTTAAAGAAAAAATATTTTTTAAGCATCTAAGTAACAAAGTATCGTAAAAGAAAAAAAACCAAAAAAACCGGTTTTTCCGGGTTTTCGAGTTTCGGGTAAACCCGTTCTCGATGCCCTAGTCATAAGATTAAGGGTGCATCTTTCCTTGTCCTTTTTTAAATTAAATATACGAGTATACTAGTGAGTACGTTTTTTTCTGCTGACTCCAAATCACTATAATTATGTATCACACAATTGAAAACATGTTATGTATTCAATTGTGTGGAAAAAAAATTAGTATATACACGAATGTTGCAAAATGTTATTTCACCACTTTTTTCACTTATTAATCGGAAGAAACTGATAACTAACATTTTTGCAACCTTCGAGTATATATACTAATTTTTTCCCATAAAATTTTGACAAATTTTGTAACTTACCTATTTCATTATCTAGCTAAGTGTATCTAGCCATACATCAAACTTTAATTTTAAATAATTTTGGGCCCAAAAGCGTCCATTAACTTTACCTTGAGCTATGCGTTGTGTCAAAAACCCTAGATTATTAATAAGATGATGCCGTTGCACCAAAATTCGCTTATCGCGCGAAAATCCTTAAAATTTTCCGGGATGAAAATTATCCTATGTTCTTTTCCAGGACTCAAATTCATATCTCCGTTGTCTGGTACCTGTAACACAAGTCCCTCGGGTACTTAGCACAGGGCCAGACTGACGTGGTGTGAAGCGTCTATAGATATTATTATTATTATTATTATTATTATTATTATTAAATACAACAGTATATAATAAACATAGAATAATAATTATTATTCAATGTCCTATTTTGCCTTGTTATATTATCATATAGACCCCTAATATTTGCCAAACGCATTTAATAAATTTTGTTTTTATAAAATCTTCTATTACCTTCCTAATATATTTTCAACTAGATATAACCTTTCGGGTAAATTAGATTTCACTTGTTCCAGGCTAATGAAACCAGCATTTTTCGGTGACTTCGCTCTAATTGAACTTTTGTCCTCCGAGAGGTGAAGTTATTACCTCCAAAGTCGTGAGGTCAGCTCACTAGGAGCAAAGAACCTAGGCGATTATCATAATTATAAGCTAGCTATTAAATAAGAATTAATATAAAAACGTTATACACGCAGTTGAGCGTTGGCCACTTTACATATATTATTCTGGCTCAAATCTGATTGCCTACGAAACGTGGTTCATTTAGATTTTAAGACACAGATGATTTTCGATTGCATTCCCTATTTATTTTCCAGCCCTTATTAGCTAGCTATGCTAAGATTCATAAAGTATTACCTATCTGTCAGTGGGTAAGCAGTAAGTACCCAGACATATACAAGCAGCAGACTCCGTCATCTCTATGCCAGCCGCGCAACGAACGCACACATTATACTTGCGCGAATATAACGCGGATTGCAGCTGTTTTACCTATCAACTCCCGGAATACACCTGCGTCTCTATCCCAGCCGCAGTACGGGTCCCTCGCGCAGCACATGCCAGCATGGTACCGGCGCGCACATCACGCGGGTCGCAGCCGCTACACCCATCTACTTACCCAGGCATATACTCTCGGCATACTCCTGCATCTCTATCCCAGCCGCAGTAGGGGTCCCTCGCGCACCGCACACACGCATCGTACCGGCGCGCACATAACGCAAGCCGCAGTTGCAAAACGCGAGCATCTGACGCTGCGTACAGCGAGCCGTGAGTGCGGGAGAGAGCCATCGCCTGTGGAAAATTTGTAATTAGAAATGTTTACAATGAAATATTAGCATATATAAATAAGTTTAGTAAATTTAGATTTTCAGCAATATTCCGCGAAAATTAACCACAAGTTCAACAGAAACTGAAACATCGTCCGTTAAGTCGTTGTTCGTAGAGTTCACATACTGAGGATGCTCCGGTGTTTAGGCGAAACGCGCGTCGAGGTTCTCAACCCGCATTTTACTTACGGGTTGAGGTTAATTTTCGCGGAATATTGCTAAAAATATTAATTTACTAATCTTAAAGCTATGGTTTTCTGCAAAATAACATTTGATTCTATTAAATATATGAGCACTAATAGTTTGTCCCTGAGAATTTAGAATATGAAACAACTATAGAGTCAGGCTTGAATATCTAGTGATATGCGGCGCGGCAGCAAGGAGCTTTCTAACACATAGCCTTATTAAAGTGGATGGCCTCTTCGCCGATCGCCGAGATCCAGACTAAAGCATAACTTTAAACAACCAAATGGTAAGTCAAAACGTAGCCACCAGTTTTGAATGTCACAAATGTACGAAATATCAACGCATCGCTGAAAGTTGCTTTCCGATTGTCGCAGCAAGCGTCCGTACTGACCGTGACGCCGTTTCCGCTAAGTACGGAATTTTATCCGAGAGGCAGACGTTATTATATTCACGTTGTATGAGTGTCCTTGGACGAAGTTGCTTTTCATTAGATGACCCATTTGCTCGTTTACTCCATAACATACCTGGATGGGTTCTCCGGGAGTGACGTCGAAAATGTCAAGTAACGCCGACTGGCTGTCACCGTTACGAGTCCACTGCACGATTTTATGAATTTTCCCCTCATCTGTGAACAAACGTACAAGTTTAGAATCTTTTAAATAGGACAATTGTTTAAAAAATAATATACTCATCTAATTAATTGTAGAAGCCGAAAAATGCGTAGAAGATATTTTTTTATTAGGATATATTTTATAGAAGATATTTTATTACGTGAAACTCAAACTGTGTTAGAATTCTGACAGGGAAACTGTTACGAACACGAAAAAGGTCTGAAAAAATATTTTACCGAGTAGGTCTCTAAAATGAATAATATTAGTAATGGACACATTTAGTAACCAGTGCGGCTAGGTCATATAAAATAAATGCTGAGCTAGGCTGGGCCTTTGATTACATCCTCGTTGCAGCCATAACTAAACTCGGCCCAACGATGATTGATGACGCATGCATTGCAGGGTTGTGTGTGTGCGTGACGTCATCAGCAATAATTCCATCAAAAACGAATCAGAAATGTGGAAACACTTTATTATTGATAGACATATGTATGAACTATTTAGTTCAAGTTATATCTTTTATTTTTAAATGATTTCCTTACGACTATTCTAAATGCAAAAAATGTCTACATCTGTCTGCCTGTTTACCTCTTTACATTTTACTGCCTCGGATTGAGCTGAAATCCTTACTAATATTATAATGGAAAGTGTGTTTGTTTGTCCTTTCTTCACGCTCTCACGACGCAACCAATTGACTTGATTTTTGGCATAGAGTTAGCTGAAAGTTTTGGTCTTAGAAAAATATTACAGTTTTGAAAAAACTGTATCTTCACAATTTTTTGAACTTCACTAAAAGCTAGTTTGATATAAAATCACTTTGAAAGACGGGAAAATGAAAAATAACCTGGATGGAACGATTTTATACATTATTACAGACTACCGAAACCAATTTTTGATAATAATAATATGAAGTGAAAATCATCTCTCCTAAGCATTCCCAAAATAAAAAAGAGAAGGTTCATCTTTAACATCTTAATGAAAAAGACAAAAAGGAGTCAATTAAAACGTGAAGCACGAAACCCCTTCCCTTCCGTCTTGGGGTGTTGAAATGATTCAGAGCAGGTGGCTTGATGGGCATAATGGGTATAATTAAGTGCAGGTGTTTTGTTCCCGGTGATAATCACTTAACTCGAGGTAAATAATTACGTGTATGATATTTTATCATACGCGCCATTTGTCTGGAGGTTCTTGGGTTGGATAAGGGTTGAACGTGGGTGGATACTCATATGAATGTTGGTTGAATATCATAACGTGTCTATAAAAATCTTGATATCATTACATCTTAATTTACTACGGTTGCATCAAAATAACACGAAATGTCATTCAAATTTTGACTTTTTATATTAAGTTTTGTGCCAACTTACGGTTTACGGAAACACGAATCAACCCTACCATGTCATTTTTGAGACAAAATCGTCCCAGTATAATTCAGTTAGTATTGTATAATTCGTGTTAATTCT
This sequence comes from Cyclargus thomasi, assembly GCA_026546445.1. NCBI lineage: Eukaryota > Metazoa > Arthropoda > Insecta > Lepidoptera > Lycaenidae > Cyclargus > Cyclargus thomasi. Next base: position 1,496,246 of record JAOTAV010000006.1, read on the forward strand.
AGAGGTTACACTGCCGTTAATTGCGAAGGTTGGAATTACACTGGTTCGTTAGATTCGGGGATCATTAGTGACGTCACCGGCCTACAATTAACTTACCCTCATACATTTTGGTATGTTTCTTTAGACGTGGCTTCCTTGTTTGGTTAATTTCTACCTTCACTTGCCCCGGAAGGTTAGAGAAAATTGATTACGCCAATATCGGAGGTCATAGCGATGTATATAAAATTATTTAGTTCCTTTTTATACGAGATTATTAATGGATATATCGACTCAACGACACATATTGGTTGTATGAATAGTTAGTAATTTTGAAATAAACATATAAAAATAATTTAGCAAGATTTGCATATTTTGCCTAAAAACAACAACACAACAACAATATACGCAGTGTAACGAAATATATTTTAAAATTATTAAGCTGTGTCACTGTATTACAAATCTTGCATCTTATACGCGGTTTTCAGAACCAATTACTTCTTTCTTTAGAAAATAATAATTTAAAAAAGATAAAATAGGATTTTGAACAGAAAGTCACAGTGGCCGGCTAAAAGTAAATTAGCTAACTAGTATTTTCAACGGGACATTTCTCGCATTAGTCGCGCTGAAATATAGCCCCCAATTACTCTGTGAGCTAGACCTGTGAATTACCACGGCCGGTAAATCTAGCGATTACTGCTTATACACTCCTATTTGTTCTAATCAATTGTACTGACAAAAAGATACGAAGCGGTGAGTACATTTAAATTGAAATCAAAGTTTTTTTTTCAATTTTGCAAATATGAATTGAAATAACCTTAAATTGATGAGAATGAACTTAAACAACCTTAATTTGTATGTATTTTAAATTTTTCAGCACTAATTTTCCTAGTGGGTAACCAGCGACAGCCAGACTTTCGTCATTTTATAAAATAAAAGGTTAAAGTTTCCCTACTGACGTAACAACAATTGCTATAAATTGTATCCAGTTCTGAAGGTTACCTTCGTTAAAGAGGTAAGCTCAATTTTTGTTGTATTTTTGTTGCGGTTCATTTTCGACAGTTGGAAAGATGTCTGTAAAACAAAATCAAATGAATGCAAGTTATTATGATAGCGGGCTAAGAGATAGGTATACAGAATCACAAAAAATCTCGGAATTCTGTTGAGAAATAAGTAAGATATTAGCGATTTCAGTTTTTTACCCATCTCTTTCTCTCAAAATGTAATTAAGTATGAACTTTGTATGCAGCCTATGGACTTTGACGTCACTATCAATATCGGATCTCTCTTTCTGACTACTTTAAAGGCTTGTAACTTTGTTCTTTTCAATTTTATCAAAAAACTCATTGGACTACATGGTTTTTCAATAACGAGAGATTTATAAATAATAAAAAATCATGCATATTCCGTATTCTTTTCTTTGATAGGTTCAGCCTCCCAGTTGAATATTTTTAGGAAATTCAAGAAATATACACACTCGTGTGCATGTATATATAATTTGGACGAAACAAACAGTTAACTATTCCAGTACAATGAGCTCACTAAACATTATTACCTATATTTTATTATGTCGGTATGGAACTAAATTTGTACTAAAATTAATGTAAGCACGCAAGCTGCCACGCACATTTGGGGGTTATAATAAACTTCTTAATTATATTAATTAATAATAAACAAATCTACTCTATCGAGAATGGTTATTGTTGCTGTTATTGATAACATTCAAATTACGGTTTTTGGCTTTCGCTATAAAAATAACTGATTGCATGCGTTATATCTTGATTATTAATGCGTACTTATATTTTCAATTATGTAAATAGAAAATATATCCTTAAGGGACCGTCTGCAGTGCGGATTTAATTCGCACGGATTTTTTCATGTATTTATCCACAAGTATTTTTCGCCACTGCGGATATTATTCGTTGTCTTATAAAACTTGCGGAAAAAATAGACATTCCCTTTCAAAATAACGTTACTTTTAAAATCTTTTCCACATTGGTTAAGATAAAAAAAAGGTTCTAAAAATAATGCAAATTTGAATTGAAACTTGATTTTATTATCATATATGGATTAATATATTTTTTCTCTTACTTTCATACTTACAATAATATCATTTTCTAAGAGACTTTTTTAAATGATATTTAGGGGGCAAACAAGCAGACGGGTTATCTGATGGAAAGCATTCCGTCGCCCATGGACACTCGTGACATTCGAAGAGTTGCAAGTGCGTGCCTGCCTTTATGAGGAAATGAGAATGGGGAATAGGAATAGGGATAGGGGGATTAGGGATGTTGGACCACCGGTAAACTCACTCACTGAACGAAACACAGTATCACTCCGCTCGAGCCGGCCCATTCGTGTCGAAGCATGGTTCTCTCACGGCAAACTTGGGACATTGAAACTTAATTTTAATTGTATTAGAATAGTAATTAATTAATATGACGTTTGCTGTCTCTTAGTTAAACTTAAAGATATTTGTTAAATGTCCCTAAAAGCTGTAAAGCGTTTAAATCTTAATGAAAGGCAATATATACGTACGACTGCAGACTACAGTTATTTTGGTACGTTAATAGTTAATACAGCACGAATTAGTATTCTGACCACGAACCTTAATAGTTAATTGGATTAAGGCATGTACCGAATTATGTAACCTAGTTACGTAGGGGCACAGGGCGACGTAGGGGCACAGGGTGACGCAGAGGCACAACATGGCCCGGAAGTCAACCCCAGAACTAGTTATCATTCATTAAAATACATCTAGCGATAAGTCTAAAATACTATAGTTTCGTAGACGTTCTACGAACCGTCTTTGTGGTATTGTCTTTTCGGTCAGCACTGGCGGTATGGTTCATTAACCTCCTGTCTAACTTCTATACAAGCCGCGATTGTCAACAACAAAGTTACAACACGACACCTCTGACAACACTTTGTTTACAATCACGTTTTGTATGGAAATGATAACTTTTTTGCCAGACGGTTCATGACGCATACCGCCAATCTTGAGCGATGCATAATACTGTTACGAGAAATCATTTGTCGACGTTCTTCGAGAAACGTCTACGGACAATATTATCAGAGTGTTTTATAGAGGATATTATCACACTAATACTAGACTTAGCTTTTGCCCTAGCTTTAGACCCTAGACTTTTCACCCTCTAGACTTAGATATGAATATTTTCAGGACATGATCTAAAAACCGGTTTCTCACTTCAACTCTATCTGTGCCAGAAACCAAGTCGATTGGTTTTTCAGTTACTCTAGTTTAGATGCTAAGAAAGGACAAACAAACCTATTTATAATAATAATAATAATAACTCCCACGCTGGTTTTGATGACGGTGGCCGGTTTCATAGAAACTAGCGCAGGAGTAATTTTATAGTGCCCAAGTGCGTGCGCAGAACGCAAGAGCGTTCTCTCTTGCTTTACATGCCCGTCCGACGAATCATCTCATTTGTCAGACAATATGTTGATCAGCCTGCATTATCCAAGCCAAACTTGGAAATAACATGTTTCCAACGCGAGGATCGAAACCACGGCCTCCGAGTCGAGAGCTGAACTCTGTACCCTTAGACCAAGGAGGCGTTCTATCCTATTTATAGTATAAGTATTCAAGTATGTATATTTCCAAGTTCATAACCATTGAACCAGGGACGCGTCTATGTTAGCTTCCCCGTATACGTATATTCTGTGGCTGCGGGTGCTCATTTGCGTTTTTACGTTAGTTAAACAATGAATCAGTAATTGTATGATGGTTGGTAATGAAGCGTAATATGCAGATTGTTTGCTGGGGCATGCGCGGCCGAGCAATCGATTCGTATTACCGTCCTGACAGATTTATATTTCATTTATCAAAATGTTCGATATCTCTGACACTTATTTTATATTCCAATTTTAAATTTCCCGCCATCGATCTGTCAATTTGATATGTGAATTTAATCGTGCAGTATTTTGTTTCTTTTAATTAGCAAAAAAACAAAATTCGACCTGATAAACCTAATTTAGGATTGTTTGCCGAAAAAAAATGATTTTCTTTCGTGAAGTATTTATGTCCTTCACTATACATAGCACACATACGTTGTAATTCGTGTATTAAGTGCGTCTTAATTTGGATATTATAACCAATATGTAATATCGCATTATCTTTACTAAGCTTAAAATATTAAATAAAGATTAAAAAAAAGCTATAAAAAAAACTTTTATCCTTATACGTATTTAAAAATTTAAAAATGATAACTATTTCCTCGGATAATATTATGATCTTATATATACTTTCCTCTAATTATACTCTCACTATGTTATATGTAATAAACGTGTACTAAGCAAGGATATGTATCAAGCAAGGATTATATCGAGATAATTCGCACGTGAAACACATTTTAATAGTTAAGCAGCCCCGTCTTTTCACTCTCAGAGGAATAACGGTTAATCAAGTAATCAGGATCATAAACTATTCAATACACAAATATATTAGCTGAGAGCATTCTGACATGAGCCATTAGTACTACCAAATGACGAAGGCTTTGATTGACGTAAGCACACTTGCTCGTTTTAACGATAATTATCATCAAAATTGTAAAAGGAATACCTTACGTATGCTTTTAGCAAGTTAGAAATGGAGATTTATCCAACGATGAAAGATTATTCTCGATTTAGTTTATTTAATTTAATCGCGATACAAATAAGTTAAGTACTATTTTTGTCTGGTAAGAATGTGATTACGATTACACAGAAATAGGTATACAGCGAGGATATTAATTCGATTTTGAAAATAATACTTTTTGGAGGCCTTTAATTTCAATTTCTATTTGGGATATTATTTCATAATTTACGATTGCCTCAGAAATAAAGAACATATTTGCGTGCTGATTGCGATTCAAGAGTCGTTTAATCAAGAACAAAGCGACGTCATGCTGTGACGGGAACTAATCGAGATTTTATTGATACTTCTGATAAAAACCGCCGTTGTACAGCAAGGGTTGCGATATCATAAAACTTGTTTCATTCAAATTATAACGTAGTACGATTCGTATCAGAAATACAATAAAAGATAATGTAAAGTATATTAGGGTTAATGGTACCACTATGAATGTACCATAGGAAATAATTACCCCTATAGTCCCGTGCCTTTGAATTTGGTCGAATTAAACCTATAATATAGTTCTTATCGTAATCCGTACCTGAGTAAGGCTTAGTGCAGACTGGGGTCGTTAAAATTTGCATGATCTTTTTGGGCGAACCGTTTTATCGCGATTTCATGTAAAAAAGGTAATCTATATTTCAGACATGTTTATGTCAAAGAGTTTGCCTGAGGCGGGCTCCCATCGTTAACTGCATCACTTTCCATTCGGTATAGTGATTAGGTGTTTCAGTACATTTACTATGGAATTTATATTTCTGGAGAAGTTTTCATCTACAGTCTGTCTATAATAGCAGGGAAACTCATACAAATTTTGACATTTTGTATAAAGTTTTTTTTATAGTATTTAGGGGGCAAGCGAGCAGACGCGTTACCTGATGGAAAACAACTGCCATCGCCCATGGACACTCGTGACATCCTTTATGAGGGAATAAGGAATGGGAATAGGGATAGGGTGATTAAGGAATTTGGGACACCGGTAAACTCACTGACTGAACGAAACACAGCACTATGCCGTTTCACGCCAGTTTTCTTTAAGGCCGAGGCTCCAGCCAAGCTCCAGTCAAGCCGGCCCATACGTGCCGAAGCATGGCTCTCTCACGGCGCGGCAAGTTTTTTGTGGAATCACGTATATTTGAGTAAATAAGGCTCCAAACCTTTCTTAAGCCTTGAAATTGAAACACATAATTTTGAGCGACTAACTGATGCTTGCTCTATTCACACATCGGTTTAATATATTAATGGAATACATCATAGTATAATATTTAGTCAATATTGACAGCATAATGTTGTCATGGGGGATTTCGATAATAATTACTATCAAATATTATTATACATAGCTAATATTGCCTCTATTAGGTCATATTGTCCTGATTTGCTACTGTGATATTCTCTAGATATTAAAATAAGAGAGTTAATAACATACAAAATATCATAGAATATTATAAAAGCTTCCAATGATACTACGGTTTTAGGTATATTAGAGATTAGATGATTTCCGCAATCCCGTTGCTCAAAAATTCGTATATGTCACTCCGGGACTCAAAGTATCTCCATAACAAATTTCGATAAAATCAGTTCAGCTGTTTGGGTTTGAAGAGGTTATAGTCAGATAGGTACACTATCACATGGTTATAAAACCATGAATTAATTCTTCCATGAAATTTATCAAACAATGTTTTTGCAAATTTATGGGTTACATTGGACCACGGAATCGCGTACTCCCATGCTAACTTTAGCCCTCCTTTTCACCCCGTTAGGAGACGAACTTCGAAAAAATCCCTCTTATTACTCACCTTCGTCTTACGGGGAACGCTCCCCCCAAATTACATGTTTCTACGATCAGTGGTTTAGGCTGTACGTTGATTCCTAAATGCATATAGTTCAGAACAAAGGATTTTATATAATTATATAGATATCACGCTTGATCCTAAGTTGCCGATGATCTAAAGATATTTAACAAGAACTTCGGAATATAACAATATTTTTATCTATTAGTATTAAAATGTTTTATTTTTCATACAATTAAAATTCTAAATAAAAAATGTTGATTTTTTGCACCGTTATAGAAACAGCCTTATTTTCTACGAATAGGCTGCAATAAAGCAATATTTTTACAAGCTTTATATACGTTGTAAACTCATAAACTGGGAAAACTAGCTTATTTTATTTTACCTCACAAAGGTTTGATAAAGGCATCGTAGTTTTAAAAAAATAATGACCTATTTTTTATTTCCAAGTTATTACGATTTATTTTATTCTAGCTTAGCCTTTTGCCACTACCACGGTTAGAAGGGAATACAAATTGCTATATTTTCCAAGCATGCAGATAATTCCGACGTTGGCATCTGCTATGAAAGGATTTTGAATAAAATCTACTCCCGAGTTTGTACGAATATACTGAACACAAGCAAAGTCGCGGGCGTAAGCTTCTAAAATACATGATAGTAGGTACATAAAACACCTGAAGTAAAACTTTTTACGAACACGAAGTATATAAAATCACCGACAGAATAAATTGGCGCCGTTTCGACGACTCCGACTTCTGTAGTTAAAGAGTTTAGCGAAGACGTGTACTGATATTTTCTTGTTAGGGTATGTACACACTGACAAGAAAATTTGTACATATTAAAATATAGGCCTCATAACTCTTTGGCCTGACAACGCAGTAATTTGAAAGATAATCAGGTATTTTACTTAACAGATATAAGATAAAATAACATGTAATTTTCCGTGTCGCACCGTATGTACTCAGCCTTATTTGGGACTTTTCCATGGGGAAGGTCTGATCACAGGCGATGTGGGTTTGTTTAATTATTTCATAGACCTGTACGTGACCGGCGTTAAGAATATACGTAATTGGTTATTTTATCTTACAAGGTTTTTCGTGTATGTATCTACAGGGAAATAATGTTGGGGAAAATATGTGTCTATTTTGTTTCTTCGTGAAGATTTTTACATGTCCACAGTGAAGATAGGGTACTGTATTCTAAATTTTGTCTTAAGCCTTGTATAATTAGAGAAGTTGAAACAGATACAGGTCGTGGATCTATTTAATTTGGTTGGGCTATGTCAAACTCAGCCGATAGATAATGGCTTACGTGGAATTGACATGTTCCGACCAAATTATATAGGTTCGTCAGCTGGCTCTAAACTCCTGGTCTGATTTAGTTAAGGTGTTAAAAGATAAGCATCTTTTATATAATATAATCAATATAATATATAATCCATACTAAAATCAAACACGCGATAGTATTGTTTATTAATTTGTTTGTTTTTCCTTCATTAACGCCTAAACAAAGCAACCAATTGACTTAATTTTTGGCATAGACTTAGTTGAAAGAAAGGAGAGTAACATAGGCTACTCTTTTACCCTGAAAAAAGTCATGTTTCTAAAGAGGGCTTACAAGAGTATTGTAATTTTTACGTGACTTTCAAATTCTGTTCGACTGAAGCCGCGGACAGGAGCTTGTAAAAAATAAAACTAATAGGTCCAATATAGATATTAGGTCAATCCTATTCCATCAAGGCAATAAAAGTTTTATTCCACCAACTTACATAAACTGTGAAACACAAAGTAGGTATCTTCATTTTTATTGCTTTTCATAAAAACCAATTTTATCAATAACTCAGATCGCGAGGGCTTTAATAAAATCCGTCAGCTATCTGCTATTAAGCTAAGATATAAAATATTGAAAGTAGGATTGCTTTGTTCTTATAAATATTAATTAAAAGTAACGTTTTACTTTTATCTCTTAAAAAAAATTCGTAACTTAATAACTCTATAATTTTAAGGTAACATCTTAACTCATATTTTATTAATTGGCAATGATTATTAAAAAATCACGATTAATTATTACGTTATACTAGCTTTTGCTTGCGACTTTACTCGCGATAAGAAATATTTTTATATTTCATACTTTCGTCCCCTATTTCATCCTCTTGGGGTTCAAATTTATGAAAATTCATACTAAACGGATGCATACTTCGTCACATCTACCTGTATGCCAAACCGCCTGTTCCGTCTAGAGATTTAGTGCGTTGATAGGCGTCCATTGCACGGTCATGAAAGCGTCAGTCAATTCCATCAATCATGAATAATAAAAATATCTAGATATCTGTCATTGAAGGTCAGTCATCACATTATACGGTAAGTTATTCGTCAGTCACAGCTATCGTCGTAAATAAATAGACGCCATAAATATCAGTCACTCAATCAGTCAACTTTTGAGTTTTATATATTTACAGATTTCACACAGAATACCAATGATGAAAGCATTTCTATCAGAACGCAACGAGCCGAACGTGGCGAAGAAAACGAATTTTTGAATTCAATATATATAATGAAATGTAATGGAACCTCGCACACTCTGGCTCGCGCCTAATCGTACGATTTGTCCGAATCATTCGCTGTCAAATTCAAAGAGAAAATTCGATTCGATAATTCGATCCCTTAATTTCTAGATGTGCGTTCACCGTTAATGGAAAATAGCCGAAACTACAAATATCGTTGATGGTTTTTATCCGAAATCGCAATATGTATTTTATTGACGACGTAAAACGAAGAACGCGGCTTTTTAACGTTTGCCTACGATCACTCCGCGGACTTTTACGAGATTTGTCGTTACGTATTTTATGCCATCGACCCAGCCCTTTGGCTTTAGGATTCACGAAATCTGCTAGCAAAATGATTTATTTCATGAGGCTATCAAAAATATGTAATAACATATTAAATAGGTATTTTTGCAATAAATGCCACGCGAAATCCTTATTTCTTGAGTTAGCCAGCAATAGTAATCGATTTATCTTCTAATAAGTAATCGATCTATGCTAATAATATAAAGCGGAAGTTCGTTTGTTTGTTAGTTTGTTTGAACGCGCAATTTTAAAAAACTCGGCCGAAATGAACTAACACAAAAATATTTTTTCAATTATTTCCGCGTTTGTTACTTCATGTATCGAGGAAAGCTTTAATAGGCTACATAACATCACGCTACGTCTAATAGAAGCCAAGCAGTTATCAAAAAATGTTGTAAAAATGGGATAACTTTAAAAGTTTCACGCGGACGTAGTCACGAGCAACAGCTAGTTTATAGTATATACATATTCGGTTGAAGTTCTTCATTTCAAGATATCAAACATTATATTACTAACTGAAAAATTAGGTTTACGTTTTGCACTCGTGACCGAGTCGTAAAAATTGTTCATTAAAAAGTAGTTGCGTATTTTCTCTTAATATAGTATTATTTCGAATTCTGGACTTTAATTTCCATGAAAGTAAAGAGAAACTGCCTATAATAAGAAAACAGTGCTTATTTTTTTAGTAATAAGGAAAATTACGTTACAATTTTATTATAATTTCAGACCTTGTTTCTATAAACGAATATTCGATATAGAAAAAACTAAATCCATTTATGCTAACGTCGTAAAAAACGATGTCTATCGAACGAAGACATTACCTATATTATGGAGAGACCTCGGAGTATAATATTTACTTATCAAGTGTAATGTTCACTAAAATATTCGCGTCACGTTTTCGGTGTATTTTTAAAGGAATCGGTGGGCAGACCCCCTGAAAACTTTCTCCTGTACATTTGATATTCAATATACTGAGCAATCCTTTGATGAGATATTTTATGCAAAAAAACGAACGCTTAGGCGGGGCGCGAAAAAACGTTCAAAAGTTCACATTAGTATTCCCCGAACCACCCTCAGAAATACTTTGGGGGGAATAAAAAATCAATGTTTATTCTTTGCGGACGGGATTTGAATACTAATTATACATCTAATTGCTTTGTGTTTTTGAAGGTGCAATTTCGTGGTGGAAATTTGTTCTGATTTTTATTTGAAATTGAGTTTGTCTACGTGTAACTCGAATATTGTTTGGGTTAGGCTTAATGAACCGGTGGTACAGGACAAAAAATTGATTTACATTATAAATTTTTGTTGGCGATGAAGAACTGTTAAAGTCTTTTTTTTTATTTTGATCTAGTAATCAGTGAGTGTGTATATGTTTTTTTACCATATTTAGGGGGAACTCAAGCAGACGGGTTATTTGATGGAAAGCAACTACCGTCGCCCATGGACACTCGCGACATCCGAAGAGTCGCAAGTACCTTGCCGGCCTTTATGAGGCAATAGGGAATGTAAATAAGGATAAGGGATTAGGTAAGCAGTACCTGTTGTGTCATTTTTCTTCTTTAAACTGTTATATTTGTAAATTTTCTTGTGTACAATAAACTGTAAATAAATAAAAAAAAATAAGTTGAGCCACCGGTAAACTCACTCACTGAACGAGACACAGCACAACGCCGTTTGTGAATGTGTACCAAACTTACAACTTATCAAACCTCAATTTGGATAGACAGAAAACTTTAAAGTTGAAAATACTTTTAGATAAGGATTAAATCTTTTATGAAAATAATCGACAAATAGCTACCATAACATTAAACTTAACGATAAACAAGTGACCCGATTCACGTGGGAAAAATAAAAATAGAACAGATTATGGACAATTTAAAACGCTTAAGCGTAAATCTGGTATGAATTGAATAAAAACGAGAGTATCGAGCAATTATAACAGAAGTATAAAATTGCGAGGAAACATTTTTCTCGGTACTGGAATAATAAATATCAAAGTGAAAGCGTAATATCATAAAACACTTGGGAATTTAGTTAACTGCACTATATATATTATTTGTATTCTCAGTAAAAGCATTGTCTTAGTTTAGTTCTCTGTGGTTTAAGCTTGCGAATCGAAAGTCTTGGTTTCGATTGTTAAGTTTACTAAGATCGGCTGACTAATTGTCTGACACGAAAGACTTTTTTACCTGATGAAGAGAATGGAAACAGTTTTTAGCGCTGCGAACACATTATAAAAATTACTCCCCTACGTGGTTTCGTTTTAAACAATTTTTTACAAACAAATTAATCAATTTTAAATCATGCAAAATATGATTGTTCTGATGTACTTTTGGAATGCATATATTTCTAATTAATTGGTGTCCGTAAATTGTTGCGCGTTGCGCGAAAATTTGTATGTCACACGGGAACAGTACATTTTCTCGGGATAAAAAGTATCCTATATGTTGCCCAGGCCTTGTGGCTATTAAACAAAAGAAGATTGATTCAAATCCGTCTAATACTTCCTGAGATTAGCGCGTACAAACAGACAAACAGATAAACAGACAACTTTTTTGTTGATATGTGTTTTATTAATGTTCCTTAGCACAATTATTAATGTGGGGACATTGATAATTTTGTAAAAATATTAAATGTACAGACACTCCAATTTTACTGTTTTTTGTGTGTATAGATATTAAATAAACCTGCGAGCTCGTAAGTATTATAGAAAAAAAATTTATTATAATCACAATCTAGTATATTGCTTGTGTAGCGATAACATGTTACGATAAATTTCACGTACTTAGGGGAATGACTTTCCGATACTTACACGTTTCGGTAATATTCAGTAACTTACCGCCCAACCGTCATACATTGGATATTATATAAATATACCGTATCGTATATATTAAAAGTTCATAAAATATGATAGCTATCTTATATTATGTTACCTAAAATATTAAGATCAGAAAAGTACAGTTTATTCGGGAATAAGTATATGTTGCTGTTTATTTTTGTTTCCGTTTAAGTGGAGTGGTTTGTCTAAAAAACACGCGGATTTTTCCGATAGTCCGAAAAATGTCATATTAAGAATGGCTCCTCTACATACGATAAATCGCGAGCACGATTATGTAGAGTACAGTCTCGCCTTTGTTCGGCAATATTCGTCTATTTTCGCCTATGATCGGCGAGTTGACAGAGTACGGCGGCATGCACATCGTAACGAATAACGAACATCGCCTCGGCAATTATGTAAAGGCTGCATAATGTGTTATAGAACTCGCGGAAAAAAACGGCGCGGATTAAATTGTTGATGTGCAAAGTATACACGCTTCAACTAAATATTTCGGGTACCACAAAACGCTAAATATCAGTGGCGTAGCGATAGTATCATCCGCCCGGGGCGGAGGACAATTTTGCCGCCCCCTTAAGTAGGCTTTTAAATTTTTTTACAAACATAATTTTTAATTCACGCGGAAATTATTCGATCCGATTTTTCATATATTTTTTTGTTTTTTTATCTGCCAAAGCAAACACGCTTAGTAACCATATAATTCAATGTGTTAAAACACTACACATAAATTGCAGAAAAATAATCGCGTTAATAAAAATCGCAGTTCGGATACGATCTAATTTTAAGGAATTTTTCGACAAGAACCGTCATCATTATTCTGGAATTACGCATATAGGTACGAAATTCCTAGAATTCGTCATAGGATAGTAGTGAAATATTCTGTGCTTTTTAAGTGGCTCCGAATTTATAGTTCTATTAGAAATATGAAATGGTCAAATGTGTGAAATAATTTATTATTTTCTGTGAAATTTTGCCGCCCCCTAAAAAGTGCCGCCCGGGGCGGACCGCCCCCCTTGCCCCCCCACGCTACGTCACTGCCAAGTATATTTTGTGCGAATATTACTGATTGCATATTTTTGTAAAAGAAAAAGCCGTTTTAAAGAAACTTAAAAATTTAAAATATTTGATGAGAGTTTTTCATTCAAGTATGAAAAAAGTTACATCTGTTATTAAAAAATAGCTTTCTCTATGCGATGCCGTTTGTGTAAAATTTCACGCGGAATATTTTTGTGACAATTTTTACGTGTGAAATGAAAACTGAATGTTCACATAAACCATTGCTGCTATATATTTTATTAATACGACAATTCGCAGTGTTAGGCCCTCCGATGTTTTTATTAGAACGATGCTGCATGAGGCAATCCGTCCGCGGAAACCCGTCAAGACACGTAACAAGTACGACGCTCAGTCACCCGTCGTGGGTGCACACTCAACGCAGGGAAGGGCCTAAGACCATTCAGAACCATTCGGGCTCCTGCTTATTTGACTTGTAATCCTAATAAATTAATAGTCCTTTGTGGACATAGTCATATTTTATTATTATTAATTGCAATGTTTTTTTTGCGTATAAGCTAATGTCCAAAGGCGTTCCAGGGAAAAATTCCTCAATCGAAATACCCGTTAACGAATCATTTCAGTAATTCACAGCTTGCCCCGCACTAGCGGAATATTTAATCTGTGACGGTAAGTTGAACCCCTGGTTTTTCAGTTAAAGGAATACCTCCCTCAATTTAGCTCGGTTTATGCAATTATGCTTCCGAAACGTTATCTACGAGCGGCTGACCGTTAAGCCGACTGTGAATTTTAAATTGTTTTTAATAGCTCCGAGTCCACGTGACATCAAAGCTCGAGTGCTATTTGATTACCGAACAGTTTTTAGCCGTTAGTCTAGTCTAACGTTATAATTTCGTTTCCGTTCTGTACCACGATGCTGTCTAATAACTGGTTTGATCTAAATCTAAATCTATAAATAGCTGGCTTACAATATTCTAATCCAATGATTAAATCTAGCGCTTTGCTACTGAATAATATGTGCACGGGAATGAATGATAGAGGTATATGTAAAACCGCATTATCGAAATGACATTGAAAGAGATAGATATAGACTGTTATAGAGATACAGCGACCAACTGACCTTTTTGGTTTTTTAAGCGAATCAGATTTCAATAAGCTTTGGACAACATATGTACATACACTTTGCATGTTTAATTATAAATTATTTTTGAATAAAAAGCTTTTACTGATTAACAAAACCCTGTCTGAATCGAAGCTGTGTTGCTGTAAGATTAAACTAACAAAATAGGCGTACGGTTTTTAGATATGTCGCCCTTCTCGCCTCAACATTATAATTAAGTTTCCATTTTCTGTTCTCGTGTGATACGTTTACTAAATACAGCGTACATTTACAAAGCGCCCTCGACTGTGAGGCGCGGAGTTGATGACATTTGAAGGAATTTAATTAATTTTGTTTAACTTAAACACTCTTAGCGTCTTTGATACCCTAGTACCCCTCGCGAGTTCTGCGTATGACGGCGCCTGTCAAACTCGTATCGGGGAAAGTTTAGCTACATTTTAGCGAACCGCATTGCAGATCTTCCACACTGTCCGGACAACAAACTGAACTGAAGGAACCGAACGCACGAAGACTTTTATTGAAAGAGCAAATTGTCCGGCGCCAAACGACTAGTGTTAAATATTCGATGAAAAGGGAATTAAGCGCTATTTGTGGTGTAGTAAAATTTGAGTCCGGACAAATAGAAGTTTATTTAAAAACTTCATTAGCAACCATACAGAAGTTGAGTGAATGCTCGTGCGTATTTACCGCGGTATAAAGCCCGAGTAACTTGTACAGGAACTGTAACAAAGTTTTGTGACATTCATGCGAATATTATTTAGGATTTTTTCATTTTGCAACTTCGCTCGTTCGTATGTTTGACGTGGGTGTTTATTATAGTACGCAGACTGCTTTTGTATTTTGTAAGTAATTTACCGGCACGATCATTTTAATTTGTAATAAGTTAATAGTTCTTAATTTGTCGATACTTCAAAATAGAAACATAGTCCTTAACTTAGACCTTTTATTATTTTGTTCCGATAAAGTTTTTCGAGTCAACCCTTAAGGGGAATAAAAGGCGCCAACGGCCTTGATCCCTCTTAACGCTAACGGAAAATAATTAAATAAAGACAAGAAACATGAATTTCTTCTTTGCGATTATAGTGTAACTTATATTGTATTGTATGAAAAAAATCATTCAAATTAACCGGTTAGTTTTAAATAGCTTATTTAGCTTTTCCAAAAAATTGATGTCCACGGTACATTTTTTCTGATTAACTTTTAAAGCTTAAGGAAAAAGTCCTCACTAGTAATGAAAGAATGAATATCGTTCTATAACATATATTTTTTTGGCTAATGTGGTTAACGTTTTGACTTACTTATAAGAGGTTAAACTTACCCCTCTAGCCCATGTATAAACCTTAAGTACTTATCGTTCTCCAAGTGTCGTTAGAACATTATGCAGATGTACCGGCAATTATTAGGGTTAAGCTCGGTACGTCAAAGGTAACGCTTAAACAATTTGATATTCCACACGAGCATTTCAAACGCTAGCTCCAACTTCGGAAAAGTTCCGAACCTCCCCCCTTCGTTAGATATACGTGAGTCTAATACCCGGTCGGCGCGCTGCGATTTTCCACCGAAATTGGTGAAAATTGCAACAACATCGGTGGAAATTACTGGCTGGCGTTGTTTTGAATATAAGGTCTGTGGTCTGCGCCGAGCCTATGTGTCAAACGAACGAACTGCGGTCGTACTCGGCATACAATTGTTTTACTGGAGAAATACGCTTTTGTGAACGTTACATACACCCAGATTTTGAATCCAAAACCGACCGACCGAATTACTACGAAGCGACCTAGCTATCCTTCTTACGTACACTACAAAGTTTATGAGAATTAAATACAGTAATTGTAAAGTTGAGTGACCCCCAAAAAGCTAATTTATTAATAAGGGTACACCCTTGTATTTAAAAAATAGGTAAATAATTTACATGACATTTCGACACGAAATTCCAGCTGTACATGTTAATTGTTGTTACAAGTGAGCATTCTACGTTTCGAAGGGTTTTACAAGCGATAAAAGTGAAATAACATTTAAGGGGAGCGCTAGTAACGAACTCGTTCAGGTAGGTTTTAAAGCGTGGAGCTTTTAAGGGTTAATAAATAGCGAGTGGACGAGCGCGTCACAGAGCAAAGCGGCAGAGAGCAGAGCGCCAAATTTGCCTACAAACAATAAACGTATAATCGGTTTTTCGTGTTCCCAACTAAATCCCATGTTCGCGATGAGGTGGAATCCGGGGTTTCCGAATGTCCAGCTGTCGGGCGCGAGTTATGGCTTTGTGCGCACTTTCACTCGCAGATTTTTAATTTCCCCGCGCTCGGCCATTTTTAATTTGTGCGTTTTTTATAAAATGTAATAGCCCTTTCGTGATTGTTCCGAGTTTTGGGACGCACCGATTGTTCTCAACTTGGGCGTCTATTAAATTTTAAAATATATCAACGTTACGTTTGGCTTTTCGCAGTATTTTTCCTGTATCGTGACATATTTATTTTTGGGTTTTATTTACAGGTTACCATGATGAAATATGCAACACCGGATAAGCAGAGTTCACAAATTATATAAGAATAATCCTTAAGAATCATTCTTACATAATTTGCGATTGCTTGTTGTAATCTTATTAGCACATAAAGAAATCTCGTACATACTTATTTTTAATATATATAAAATAACAAGTCCTAACTGACTGACTGATTTATGTTTGCTGAGGAAAAACTGTTTAAGCTACAGCCATGAAATTTGGTGAGTAGAATTGTTTTATTGGGTAAACACCCGCTAAGAAAGGAATTTCAAAAATTCTACCTTTAAGGGGGTGAAATAGGGGTTGAAAGTTTGTATGAAAGTTCGTCATTTGTCTAGTTAAAGACATGACATTTTAGTTATAAGCTATTAATTCTAAATAAATAAATACGTGTTTAAACGTTTATTTTAGTTCCAGAGGATAAAATAGGAGTTGAAAGTTTGTATGAAAATACTTTGTAATGCGAGCGAAGCCGCGGGAAAAAGCTAGTTTTTATGATATATTCTGAATGTTACTAAAGTATCAAATAAAGACCTTCTGTTTGATATTTTATTCTATGATAGTTATATATTATCTGTATAATGTATATTAATTACGCACTAAGCTCGCGTATATCTAAATTATGGCTTCTACCCTCATCTCACAATATTAAATTATGTCAGTCAAACTTGTACCGAGTGTATTAATTAATCGACATTTCATAGATTTCTGTATTGGATGGAGGTAAACCTTACAATAGACAGTAATCTAGAAATTAGGATTTACGAATCATGATAGACAGGGTTTAAAAAGTTAGAGGAAAAGTTGCTTGCTTTTTAACGTAAGTCATTAAGTAGTATTTTATTTAAAGAACCGGCCCAAGTGCGAGTTGGACTCCGTACCTGTAGGGAGCAATTAATTTGAATAACTTATTTTTAAAGTTAAACTGTTATAATAGTCGATCACGTTATGCAAGCGGTAGCGCGATGTAGAGGTACCGCAGCGCCATCTAATACCAAAAAGGAAGAAACTCCAAAAAACGTTAGTTGTATGAGAACATCTCTTAAACATTTAATTAATTTTGTTTTCAATATTTGTTGCAATAGCGGCAAAAGAAATACATATTCTGTTAAAATTTCCGTTCTCTAGCTATTACCGTTATTGAGATACAGCCTCGAGACCAACAGACGGACAGACTTTGAAGTCTTAGTAATACAGTTCAGATTTTACATGTTAGGTTAGGTATCCTACAAAATCGGTCGTATTTAGGAGCTTCGGTCACACAAGAAAAACGTTACTTTCAATTTTGATGATCACAGTGTTGAAAAAAAGAGTCTAGCGCGGTGACAGCTATAATTAAATGTTTTTATTTATGGCGACATCAGTTTTTGTCAACCCTAGTACAAATTGTGTCAACATTGCGTTCAAACATGGCTGAGGGTTGTCTTTTTTTAAAAAAAAGGTACTATGATTAAAACACCATTTTGCCAAGCTTAACTAATCATGCTACTTACTGGTGCCAGCGTAGTACACGGTGTATTCCAGCTGGTGGCCCATCATGTCGACCCTGACGCGGTCCACTACCAGTCTCGTGAAGAACAGGTCCCGCTTGTAGTAGATGGGCTTCTCGTGCTCGTGGGTTACGGCGCTGTCCATGAGAGGATGGGACCTGGGGATAAAAATAGAGTTGGAAGTTAAGAAGACAGGATATATTAAAAAAATATATCAGCACTATCTTTTCATTACTGATTATCCAAGCTTAGGCGTTATGAAATCGACATGCATAAATATTTTAAAATTAACGCCCAATTCGGAAATGCTGCCTTTCCTATTTATTTATTTAGAAAAATAGCCCACACACATTTTATTTACCCAACAATTAGGGTAACCCCTTTTACTCCCGTTGTGAAAATCTGTCATTCGTTTGTTAATTATTTACATGTATAAATTGTATAGGGAAAAAAATACCGAAGCGAATTTACTAAAGCATTTAGAGTAATTGGGTTTGCATTTAGCTGGATCTAAAATGAAATCATAATTAAAAATGTAAAATCTTCGATCGCGCAGAAAAGTATTTTTCATACAAACTTTTAATTTTTTAATCTGCTATTTTTATCCCCTTGGGTGCAGGATTTGACAAAATGCTATTTAGTAGATGTCTACGTAAAAGCATCTAATTCCATGCCAAATTTGAGTCCAGAGGTTAAATGGTAGTTGATAGACCACTATTTAGTCAACCAGCCATCTTTAATTAAACATTTTGAATGACGTCTATTAAGCCTTAACAGTAATAGAAGTTTAAAATATTTCGCAATAAAACTATGTTGAAACGAAAACGCGTGGAATGCATTAATAAACACCGGTAAGATATTCACCAACAAAAACATTCAACATTATACAAAATGAACGAGAATTTTTAATTAAAAACGTATGAACCAATCAAGTGTGTATATTTATACTACCAATAGCAACTTATCGCAACTAAGCAGACACGATAATGCTTTACATCCTTCATTTAATTAAAAAATTCAATCTAGCGTGAAAATTGTTCGTGTATTTTCGCGCGCATGTCGAGTGCTAAAATCTCAACGCTCACGTGAGGATTGTGTAAAAGTGTGAAAAAAAAAATAATTGAACACTTCAGCGCGAGTGGTACATAATTAACACGTGTCGCGAGATGCAGGGCGCTCGATGTTGCCGTAGAAAAATGTTGCCATAACGGTTAACAAGTTGCCACGAAAATGTTGCCAGGACGCTTGACAAGTTGCCATATAAATAGTGTTATAACAAAGTCCACAATGTTACCATAACGCTTGACAAGTTGCCACAAAAAAGTTTCCATGACACTTGATACGTTGCCATATAAATGTTGTTATAACAAATATCAAAGTGCCTCTAAGATCTTGTTTTGGAGCTTGGTTTTTGATTCGGGTTTTAGTAACGCTCAACTTGATAATTGAAGCTGATTATTTATAATAATATTAAGTTATAATGATATTACAATTGTCATGTCGTCTTTGAGAATCCATGCATTTATATTTAAAATTTTGACCATACCGCGGACAAAATCTCATCAAAAATAAAGTATAAAAACATAAGCTCACCTAATAAAATTCAGCACAGTATCCGGCAACGATGCCGTATCGTTAACACACGTGCCGGGCCTTGGCTCCGGCACCCTGCTGCTAATGACGGGCAGCCAGGCGGAGCTGGACGTAGCCTGCTCCTTGAACTTCCCCTCGAAGGCCTTCTGGATGTCGGCTATGGTGAAGGTGCAGATGGCTGATCCCATCAGCCCGGTGGACGCCGTGGTGAACACGCCGTAGAAGCGGCTGTCGTCACCCGGTACCTTGTAGATGCTCTCTGTGAAAAAAGTATTAGAATTAGTTCCATGAGTATTACAACCTTATGGATTAAAATGAGCTCTGTTAACGAGAAGGTGTTTTAAAAATTATTGTTTTATATATTATAAATATTTGTATGTAGGTAAGAACCCAGAGCTCGTAGCCAAAACGCATTAATCAATGTCGTTTTGTAATAAAAATAAAAAATATGTGATTGGGCTCAGTGAAAATTCTTGTAAATTATCGCTATTATAACATTTTAGTTAAAGATTGAGCTTTCCAGAAATATATAGTTTTACTTTACAAAAAGTATCCTTGTATTAATCCGAATATCTGGCATAATCATGAAATTTTTTTTTAATCTTAAAATAACAGTTTTCATTTAATAGTTTTCATACTATACACATATAATACACACCCAAGAGCCAGGAACACTGAACAACCTGTGCTCCGTCGGCGGGATTCAAACCCGTGACCCCCGGCTTAAGCTACCAACGCGCTTACCACTGAGCCGCAGAGGTCTTACGACTGGCGCGTAATATTAGTAAACAACAATGGATTCCAATCCCTAAGGATAGCCCTGACACTGTCACTACACAGTAGACAGAACACTGAGCGTATTTTATATTTGAATATAAGAGAAATGATATCGTAAGCTAGGTTCGTACTAACTTATTTTACTTCTGATAGGACTCCTATTTTAAGGATTTAAAGATCATTCTCGTATAAATCTAAAGTTAAAAGTATTTTTAAAAATTCCTACACCTAACATGGACGGAGAAAGATTAACATTGCTTCTTAAGCTGATAAAACTTTCAAGTATTATAAAAAGTGTTATTTTAAAGGGTTTTTTCTATCTAATAGTAGTTATAGGGCTGAAAACATATAATATTAATCATAACTAAGATTTATGTTGTAAGGTTGATGGCAAGATAAGCACAGTAGCTAACAACGGCTTTAAAATTTCAAAGCCTAACTTAAACAAGCTAATTCTTTAAGTACACGTGTAAAATACTAGGAACGCATAATCGCACGGCAGTGTTTTGGTTTTGTGCGCCGACAGCAATTTGCGTCAATAAAAATGGCGCGATACCAAGTCACGCGATTTTAACTACAAGTATTTTATAGGTTATAACATCGAAGTACTATACTATAGAATGATAAATCTTCTACAACGGACCATTCAAATCTGCCTCTGGTTTTGTCATAACCGCGGCATCAGAATAGGGCAGATTCGTGTAAAACAAAATGATTAAATGCAAATTATTATGCTAGTGGGATAAATGATGTATAGATAATATGCAGATACAGAATAACAAAAAACCTCTGAATTCTGTTGAGAAATGAGTAAGATATTAGCGATTTAAGTTTTCTACCTTTTCCTTTCTCGTAAAACGTAATTTCGTATAAATTTTGTATGCAGCTTATAGACTTTGATGTCACAATCAATAAATTCTTTCTGACTACTTTAAAGGCTTGTAACTTTGTTGTTTTCAATTTTATAAATAAACTGATTGGATTACATTTTTTTAATAACGATAGATTTATTTAAAGAAAGAAAAAAAAAAAACATCCATATTTCTTATTGTATGACTAACATATACAAGTATATTATCCGATATAAAGTTGTGTAATGTGTCCTACTGTGCAGCGGGGCCATACTAGCTAGAGCTAGAGTCTTATACTAGTCGCATTCGTTTGCTAGTCTAATGTACCTCACATATTTGCTAACCGTTTTCAACGTACCTTAACATTTTTTAAATACCTTAGATTTTCACATTTTATTAATATTTTCGTGATTTTCTTTGTAATTTTCCGTACATAGTATATACAAAATAGCGTTAAAGTTTGTGAGTGTGTTCAAACACGACAATTTTAATAAAATGTAAAAATCGGAGGTACATTGATAGTAGGAAACAACGGTGCACTTGTTTTGTTCGTATGTAATCAGGTTGAAAATTGTCCCGCTTTTTTTAAATAAATATCTTTTTATTTCATTAAGATCCCTTGAAATTAATACATTGGGAGAAGTTTCGATCAGTATTATTTTTTTTCGTCCCGAGCGTAATACTGCGAATGGCCCCGCTGGATAGATGAGACGATTTTTTGGGATTTCTGTCAAAACTGTTGAGATACATTGAAAACGGTTAGGAAATGTGTGAGGTACATTACACTAGAAAAAGAATGCGACTTAACGCGCTGACAGTATCTTAAAGTCACGATGTTTTAGGCCCTGTTTCACTGTCTTCTGATAAGTTTCGGGTTGGCTATCCATATCATTTTCTGACAGATTATGTTATTTTGGAGAATCTGCCAAAAAAGTTGTGGATAGTCTATGTGACATTTATTAAGAAGCGGTGAAGTTTTGTATTTTTCACTATTCATTTTATTTATAGTTTCAAAAACGTCAGCTTGCCAAAGACTAAAGCAAAACTTTTTGTTAGTTAATACCATCGTATATACGTTTGTAATGGTGAAATAGAGAGCGATTTTCCTTTATCTGTATGGGGCATGATCTGTAACGATAACGACCAGGTTCTCACGTAGGAAGAGGTCTGCTGAGGCTCGTTCGTTCGACATATTCACGATTCTGGATTACGTTGTAACTGTGGTTTTTACGTTTGCTACGAATAGTTTTCCAATGTCAGAAATATAACCGATTTAACAAAAGTATCACAGAAGAAAAATTACGTAAGATAACAAAAATTAGAGAGTTTAAATTTCTGTTAGTAATATGTTTCTAGGTTTGTGTAGCATATTTATCAGCTTGTATGTTGATGTTGAAAAAAACGTTCACAAGATTTAAACCGTCCGTGGCCTAGTGAGTAAGACCTTTGGTTCGCACTCGAGAGGGTGGAGGTTCGTACCCGGATGTAGGCGTGTACCAATAAGACATTTTCCGATCTCAATTACATAATACGAATGCTCATTGCCGTGGAAGAGCCATGCTTGGGCACAAATGGGCCGGCTCGATCGGAGTGATACTGCGGCTTCACAGAAAACTGGCGTGAAATGGTGTTGCGCTGTCTTTCGTTCAGTGAGTGACTTTACCGGAGGCCTAACTTGTCTAACCTCCTATTCCTATTCCATATTCCCTCATAAAGACCGGCAACGCACTTGCGACTCTTTGGATGTCGCGAGTCTCCTTGGGTGACGGCATGTGCTTGCATGTGCTCACTTGCTCCCAAAATATCATAAAAAAAAGATGCGTGATTATCATTGGGTGAAGCTCCTTAGTCTACATCACAGTATAGAGAAACACGTTATAACATTTACAACAAAAACACGTTAGTAAATAAATTTTTATTTTTTAGAAAAATATATGGCTTAAATCTTAGTTTTATGTGTAGTCATTAGTCATACTTAAAAGCCAGAAATATTTAATTTCGAGAATAAGGGATTTGTTCTAAGTATATTGATTATAATATATATATAAAGAAATACGCAATAGTAATATCACCTTTAAAGAGTTTTATTTTGGCATGAGATATTGTGTATTAATTTATTTAGTAAATTAAATTTTTTAGTAATATTCTACGAAATAAACTACAACCTGTAAGTGAATGAGTGAGTGTACACATGGGCATGCCAGCACCTCCCTCCTTTCGCACACTGTATGCGTACACTAACTCATTTACGTACAGGTTGAGGTTTATTTCGTGGAAAATTCCTAAAAATCTTAATTTACTAAACTTAAAGTAAGGATTTCCGCAAAGTTACGCCTGATTCTATCAACTATTAATTCATTTTATAAATGGCTTTATGCCACTTGCGACCGGTAATTAAATACAGATTCGATCGTCGTCCGAAATCAACGCATAAATCATGCACCTGACGTCACCGACATATAAGTTCGCTTAATTAAATGTGCATCAGCCGACAATATAAATCATTGCGATATAATACACTTAATTACACTGAACAAATATGTAATTAAGTGTAATGTTGTTATTTCAAAGACAACACACTAATTTGTAACTTTACTTTTTTATGATATTTAGAGGGCGAGCGAGCAGACGGGTTACCTCATGGAAAGCAACTACCGTCGCCCATGGGCGCTTGTGACATCCAAAGAGCCGTAAGTGCGTTGCCGGCCTTTATGAGGAAATAGGGATAGGTGGAAATTTGGGCCATACCGGTAGCCTCACTCACTGAACGAAACAGCACAACGCCGTTTCACGGCAGTTTTCTGTGAGGCCGTAATTTATATGTTACTACGCTGATTTATATGGATAAGAATTTATTTCTTTAAACTATGCGCATTCACAATGTACATGACCAATTTTAATTATTCTACAGACCTTGCCCATGGTCTAGAGAGTCGGACACATGCTACTATCATACGGAAGGATTTTATGCAAAACTCTTCATTTATTATAGTTATTATGAAATTGAATACTAAAAATGTTATATTTAAACACGGATACGAGAAACTAATATTTTTCAACTTGATGGTGCTCATGAATTTGCTTGTTTTTATTAGATACACGGTCAATTTTAGAAGTGTGTCGAACTAAAAGTCCAATTTGTTCCAGCGCATAAAAAGCAAATATACAGGCTGAAAATTGAGAGCAAACGCTAGTAAATATGCATAGCGGTTTAATTAAATGTATAAATTTCGGTTAGAATCTGAAACAATTTCAATTATCAAGTTATATTATTATGCGTAAGCGGCTCAAGTCGAGTTCGGAGATTGCTGTCACTCGTTAGATTATAATTACAATAGTGCAAACTTGTTACAACTGTCACAAAGTTCACGAAGTTTCTGTGTCGCAAAATCGAAGTGTATTTAGTTGTATATTTTGACTTATCACACTTATATTAAAGGGGAAAGTTTTTGAGTGTGTATTTATTGCGTTTCTACAAGTATTTTTAAATGCATAGTAGTGTTATCGTGGGATACTGTAATGTGTAATTTTGCTCTTAGGAAACCGTAAATAAACTTTTATTTAATAGTATATTTAATCTCAGAAGGTAACACAAGCACATACATCAATATCGTACGCAACAAATCATAAAATCAACCCATAATCTTTTTATAAAACAGACAAGATTTCCGGTAGCGTAATACAAAAAATTAACATCCCTAAAATAAAAGAAAGCCAAATAAATACAGGAAAACGCCGCGTCAGACGTAAGAACATAAATAAAGATCACATTAGAAAAGCGTTAAACGCGGTTGAGGAAAAACCGGCAAATATAATTCATATACAAAATACGGCGGTGTCAAAATACAGGCCGACTATGAATTTTGTATACGTTTGTTTTGCTTTTTATTAAACGCCTTCGCATAAAGCCTGTTACAAAAAATCTGGTGTACAAAAACGAATGCCTTTTTACGTCTTTGCCGTGTTGCTTTTTCGTTCGCGTTCGTGAAACATGAAAACAAAATAGGAGCTGCATAAATTTGGCTACTGTACGATATGCGACACACCTTTTTGTACCACGAATAACAATTTGTTAATAATACTCCGAACACACAATATTGTACTCGAAGCCGTGTTAAGCCCAATTTCATCGGAGTGCTAATATTAGCATTTTCAGCGGGCCATTTTCAAGTGTAAACGCCGTAAGAAGTTGTATTTTACTTTGTCAATTAACACTGTTTGCTGCCTAATCGCGCTTAAACGTAAATACAAACAGGTGGGGGAGTCTTTAACGTACCTATTACAGCTCATAAGTTATGCAGAGTGCAGCGGGGGCGCGAAAAACGGAGCGAAACTCGACTCCGGGAAACGTTAATATTATATGAACTTCGCAGAGGAATTGGCTAGACTTTTGTCGCTTAAATCTTGCCATGCACTATTGAGTCCCGAAGTGGAATGTTTGCTCGGGATTGACAGTCAATGTTTGGCGTTTCGGATTAGGGTGAGTGTTAAAAGTTTCCCTGCAACTCCGTCGTCTGCGTAAATGATTTGCATTACGAATTCAGGAGTTTGTAGTATGTACGGACGTTAAATACATGTAAAGTCGATGTACGTGTTTATTTTCGACTCCTACTCGAAACTTTCAATTACTATACACTTAGTACAGTAACAGTGCTATTGGGAAAATTTATTTTTTTATAGCGAACTAACTGTTGCCTGCGACTCCTTTCGCGTTGTAACTTTTCTTTTGAAAATTTTCCAGATTTCTTTTGGTACAAACCTCATGGAGCCCGAGAGCTTTCCAACGAATGCAAAACCATGGAAATCGGTTCTTGCGATCTAGAGTTATGTCGTCAGAAAGGAAAACTCGACTTACTTTTTAACCGACTTCCAAAAACGAGGAGGTTATAGTTCGGTTGTGGATGTTTTTTTTTTATGTTTGTTCATATATAATAGACTATTTGCAACAAACAAAATAAAGATTTAAAAAAATATACCGTTTTTCTTAAGAATTGAATAACCGAAAGTTGAACTATTTGGGAGACATATAACTTTAATTTATATAAATTTACTGTGTTACCACATTCTTAGTATTTTCACTCAACATTATGGAGATGTATGCATATTTCAACGTTCTATATCAAGTACTTACGTATCTCATTGAAGTAGAAGGGGAATTCTCCTGGTATGCTGCAGTTCAGTCTCGCTTTCAGGTACGTAGCCCAGTTCTGGCTGAGTATATTCTTCCCCCCAGTATCCCGTTTGCAGACGCGGGCTACTCGCGAGTAGACCGCTTTTCCGCAATTGATGTATTCTACTGCGGTCTCTCGGAAGAAGAACAGCACGTATTCGCCGACGTCGAAGGAACCCACAAAATTTGGTTCTGGAAGAGAGAGATATGGTTTAATTTTGTATACGCCTAAAAAAATTTTTAAAGGATTTGAAGCCTCTGCCCTGCATTTTTTCTTTTAGCAATGTATGTACCGCACACGTGAAATACGCCAAATTTTAGAATCCATTTGATACAGTTATATGAAAACTCACACACTCACTAACACCGTATTCATCAATAAAATCATGCATATGCCCTGGATATGCATGATTTTATTTTCTTTCTTTAAATAAATCTATCGTTATTAAAAAATGATGTAATTCAATCAGTTTATTGATAAAAATTAAAACAAATAAGTTACAAGCCTTTAAAGTAGAGAAAGAGAGATCCGATATTGATTGTGACGTCAAAGTCAATAAGCTGCATACAAAGTTCGTACTAAATATCTTACTTATTTCTCAACAGAATTCAGTCTTATTTTATTAATATTAATTCTTAACAGAATTGTGATTTTGTATATCTTTTGACCGACTATCATAATAATTCGCATACAGAAAATTTTGTTTTACACGCATCTTCCCTTTTCGTTCATCGCGTGCGGCGCGTACGTTGCCTACAGCAATGTGTAACCTTAACTCTTAAAACGTTAGGTTGATGTAAATCACAAATTACAATACACATGATTGGGGGGAAGGTGTTTATAGCACTCACAATTGACGTCGATCATAAGCAATCTTGGACGTCTACACGTTTGTGTAGAAGTCCAAGATTCGCTTGCGGCTTCACTCGCACTAAGTAGTGTTTTCATACAAATTTTCAACCCCTATTTTACCCTCTGGGAGTAACGCTTAGATACGTATTTATTTATTTTTAATCAGCAGCTCAGAAACAAAATTTTAGGTCTCTAACTTAAAAAATGATAAACTTCCGTAGGAAAATTAATAGAAACTTTAACTTCCTTTGCACCATCGTATGGGTAGAATTTCAAAAATTGCTTAAACACGTATCAGTAGCTCAGAAATAAATTTTCACTTACTAAATGACGTCTTTAAATTACTAAATGACGAACTTTCATACAAACTTTTAAACCCTATTTCAGTCCCATAGGGGTAGAAATTTTTCGGTCTTAAAAATCTTAGCGGGTGTCTACTCAATAAAACAATCCTACCCACCAAATTTTATGGCTGTAGCTTTAACAGTTTTTGATCGGCGATGATAAATCAATTAATCAGTCAGGGCTTGTTAATTTATATATATAGAAGATCAGTGGTCGCGAAATGGGACGCACGTATATTCATGTACGTATATAGCGTCCGGAACCGAATTGGTAAGACATTTAGTTTGCACTCGAGAGGGTGCAGGTTCAAACCCCGGTGGAGGCTCGTACCAATGAGACATTTTCCGATCTCAAATACATAATACGGATGCTCATTGCCGTGAAAGAGCCTTGCTTCGGCACGAATGGGCCGGCTCGATCGGAGTGATATCAGGGTCTCACAGAAAACTGATGTGAAACGGCGTTATGCTGTGTTTCGTTCAGTGAGTGAGTTTACCGGTGGCCCAACTTCCATAATCCCCCTATCCCTATTTCCATTCCCTCGTGAAGGCCGGCAACGCACTTTCGACTCTTCGGATTTCACTAGTATCCATGGGCGACGGCAGTTGCTTCCCATTAGGTAACCCGTCTGCTCGCTTGCCTCCTAATTATCATTTAAAAAAATCACCTTTTAAAGTCAATTACTTCTCTAATTGAAACTATAACGTATACTAAACCTGTACTGTACCCAAACCCAGTAACCGAGTAACCGTAAGCAACTGCCAAGAAATAAACGTTATTAGACGCGAAGTTTGTAACAATGTCGCCGTATACAGTTTATGGCTCACATTATTTCAGCTTTAATTACGTACATAAATTTTATATATTCTGCAACTCCCAGCGGTATAGATCTCGAGTTACTGCAGTGCTAAACACATATTCTATGCAGCGTTAGCTCCGTTATTCTTCGCTAAATGAGACGAAAATCGAGCTGTGTATTTTATATATTATACTTATATCGGTACGGGTAGATACACTTTTTTAGCTATATTCCATCCTATGCACGAAAAAAAATGTTTTAGTTGCGGAAAAATAACAGCCAAGGTCTCTCAAAATAGGTCAATACCAAATTTCGTCCTAACTCATTCAGCTACTATACACAAACATACTTTACGATTTGTATTATTAGTAAGGATTTTAATCTAAGATTACATCCGTATTAATGAGCAATAAATATTAAATGAATCTTTGTCAAATGAAATATACTTTTAGAGGGGAACATAATGGATAGAGCTCGTTGAGCGAAGCGAGCACGTCAACCAAAACTGAACTGCATACTGCGTTATGATATTATTTGTATTAATGTGTATTTTTAACTTGTATCTTATAAATTCTCATACTAATATTATAAATACGAAAATGTGTCTGTCTGTAACCCTTTAGGCTCTAGAACCGAACCGATTTTACTGAAATTTTACATGTAGATATTTTAATCCAGGGAAAGAAAATAGGATACTTTTTGTCCTGAAAAAATTTACGGATCCTGCATGATATACTATTTATGGCACAACGGGGTTGCGGGCATCGTCTAGTTAAAAATTAACCTTATTGACACGAGATAAAGGTTATAAATAAAATACTGCACACGCCTGATGCTGTATATTATGTTCATCAAAACTAAACCGCAAAGTAATAAACGGTTAAATGTTTGAAAAAGTGATTGCATTCAATTACGCTCGCAAATTGGTATTGAATGCGTACAGTCAAATAAAAATACCATATAGTATTTCGCGTTTAATGGTGAACGCACATTTATCAGAACCGGACGAGCCGAACACGGTGAAGGAAACGGCGAAAATAACTTCGATTCGTTTGGTTCTGATAGATATCCGTTCACCAGGGAGGATTTTGTACCAAACGATTTTCAAACAACGAGTTATAACGTTTTCTATCCACTAAACTCTTAACTACTGATTTTGACTAATGATTTTGTAGAATTGTGTGGGAATGCCTCAGAGTTGGGCTCGTATGTTTTTGTTTCGTAAATATTTATGTTAGATTCGAAAATATTGGAACATTTTTTTTGTATGAGATTACTAAAATTAAAATATATCAAAATCTATGATTAATATTTAAAAACATAAAAGCCTAGTTCTAAGGGATTTCTACTATATATTACAAAATTGTAATGATTTTTTCTGATCTGGGTGAGGGTTTAGAGGGTGGAAAACGTTATGGCCCGTTGTATGAAAACCGTTTGGTACACCCTCTTAAAGTTGTCACTGCCAGCGAATTTTATGGTATCTAATATGTTTGAAAACCATTTGAAATTGGCAATTTCCATGCGGTTCCCATGGTTGTATGCCAGCCAATTATGTCATAATGTCCTAGTACTTATTTGGTTCGAAATGAATAAGGCGCGTGGCGAGGATTAGAGGCACACGACACCGGTAATATCGACATAATCCCGACGACAAAAGAAGGTGTTCTTTGTTAAATAATAGTTAATGTTATATTACACCAGCGAATAGGGACTTCGGCCCCCAGTCTAGGGACTGTCCTCGAATGGGGAAGATGTATCTGATAAAGCAAATGATGATTAAAAAAGAAGGTTGATAAAAATACTGAGATTTAATAGAGTTGAAGATAGGTGGTACCTCAGGTCAAAATTGCTTTGATGGCATAATATGATAATTTTGTTACTATCATAATATATTGTGTAATGAAATGGTAGCACATGATAAGTAAATGCATGAAATAAATATTTAATTACTATTGAACATCCTTGTTATTAGGATCAGAGTTCCTAGATCGGAAATTTTTAAAGAAGCGATGAAGAAAACGTCATGAGTCGAAGATAAAATATTATAGAATGCTTAAGTAATATTTCCTGCATTTTTGATCGCCGATTCAATAAGGAAATATCGAAGTTAATGCATTGGCTAGAGATATTGATATGTTATCAAAGTTAGGGTATATACATTCTTATTATATGTGAAAACTATTATTTGTCACTCTAAGCAAATATTTTGAATGTAACATAATTACTAACTCAATATGAGTTATGACATTATTCACAACAGGCGGGGTGTCCGAACAAAAATCGGTCACTAGCATTTGGCGCATTGTGCGACCGTGATTGCACTATTGTTTCGATACATCGGGGAATATCGACAATTATATATTTATATTGAAAACTCGAATTTGATATTTTTATTATTGAATTCTCATATATTAAAAATCTCAATTATGGTCTATTGGGTTTGGAGACTAAATGTCTATTTTAATATATTATATCCTTTTTTGTCGACCTCTGTGGCTCAGTAGGTAAGCAAGCATGTTGTTAGCTAAAGGCGCTGACAGAGCAAAAAGTTTTTCAATGTTCCTGGGTCTTGGACGTGTATTAAATATGTGTATCGTAATAAAAATCTTATATATGTGTAATGTGTATACTTAGTATAAAAAGTGTTAAAAATATTTCCGTTGTCTGGTACCTGTAACACAAGTCCCTCGGATACTTAGACGGGGCCAGACTGTCGTGGTGTGAAGCTCCTATAGATATTATTATTATATTTTTATTTTTGGCGGCATTGCATTTATGTTTCTGTGTTTTTTTTTGCTGTAATTGTCTTCCTTTTGTTTGGTCCTATTGATTTAATGTTGTCATCACTTTACGAGTATATAGTTTTTTCGTGGTGTATTGTCTTATTGCACCAAATAAATGTTTTTATTTAGTTTTTATATATTTAAACATGACATAATTTTCGTAACAAACCATAATTATCTAATTAATACCAATGTAGAATTAATAATGAAAGGAAAGTAATAATTAAGGGTATAATCAAGGGAGTTTCTTGAGAACAATAACATAATGACATCAAACGGTTATAATAAACCTGAATCTACAAGACTGTACGCTGACAATACGAACAAAACTGGCGATGCTAATTAATGTATTACATAAATTCACCCCCACAATTATGTCGCGAAATATAATATTGTTTCAAACGGGAGCAAATATAATTGAGGTATAATTTTTGCGACGGCTGCGGTAGACACAAATTAAGAACACAAATTGTTAGAACAAGCGTGACGGTAAT
Source organism: Cyclargus thomasi (assembly GCA_026546445.1). Lineage (NCBI taxonomy): Eukaryota > Metazoa > Arthropoda > Insecta > Lepidoptera > Lycaenidae > Cyclargus > Cyclargus thomasi. Next base: position 1,528,127 of record JAOTAV010000006.1, read on the forward strand.
TTCCCATTGTTTAGTTCAAAACAAGCCAATTTCAGTCGAAATCGTGTAAGCGCTGATAATTTGTAACAATTGTTCTAATGAATGCCGAAACGTGCCCCCAACTGATTGCCGATAGGTTTCCCAACGATTCATTGAATATCGAAATCATTACGGGCCTTACGTTAAAACGTAATCATGAGATCATCGTTCAATGAAACGGCGTGATTTGATTTTATATCTAATAGGCCGGCATTTCGTATCCGGCATCGTACTTATATATCATAAAATATTGGAGCTGCATAAACTTCCGGTGAAAACGACAACACGGTAAGAGGGTGTCATCATGTGATAATCTCGACATCTTTGTTCACTTAAAAGTGTCGGGCGGTAATGATTACGAATTAACGAGGCAAGAGCTACTCACTGTCGAGCCATTTTGAGTCGTATTTCAAGGTGCGCTTGAACGAGAACTCCCTGCGGCCCGTCGTCAAGTTATGCAGATCCGTCCGGAAGATAACGGTGTCGGCCTTAGTGAATTCCGCGTTCGTCCCGGAGTAGAGCGCCGGGAGGCTCCCGGGGTTCCCGCGTTCGACCCACAGCGCCGTGGAGTTGTCCGCGGGGTCGTAGGGACACTTGGCGACCCCCATGCCGATTCCCGGCACGTACTCGTGACGGGGCAGGTGCGTCAGGTTGGACTGAAACAAAACATTTCCATTTATTTTTACCGCCGCGAAATATCGTACACCGACAGGGAGCCATAAAATCTAAATGCCCGTTTCCTTAAAATCGCAGGCGTATATTGAGCGTTCTTGGTACTGGTCAAGTGACGCATAAATCATACAAATGACCCAACATTTTTTTTACAATCCCCTGACATAGAATGTCAGGGAATCATAAATATAAAAATTAAAAAATAATTTCGATTTCGTTCGCCATTAATCGGGACCACTTTAAAAAACGTGCAGTAGATTTATGCGTCTCCGAGTGTCCACCACCCCGATTGAAACGCATCTGCTATTTTAAAAGTCCTTTGCACGTCCGACGATTTATTGTCTAAACTGGAATATTTTCGGTCGGGCTCTATTAGTATAATGCGATGGGCGGCGGCGCGGTTTTCGAAATTATCATAAAATTACTAAATGTAGCATGAACGTGGGGCGAGCGGCGGGTCCGTACTCTGTAGTTGTGGATTGAGACTTTATGTAAATTTTAACGACGCCGCGACCATCGAGCCCACCTGGGTCCGCCCCTGCGGGGGGCACCTGTCGAAAACCTATGCCGTTTTTATTTCAATAAGCCGAAGATTAAATTAGGCGTGCGTGAGGAGGCCGCCGGCTGTGGGGACTTCTTATACTTTTACTTTGGGGTGTGGGGATCCAGTAATCGCTTCAAACCTTCATAACCTGACGTGGATCAAGACATTTTATAAGATTTCGGATAGCTGTATTTACATTGGGACTTCAAGGAAAATACTCGTGCATATTATTGCTATTCTCTTTCAATTTGCTTAACAAGTTGTAGCGAGATGTTGTAAAGATTAACTTGAAAGTTCAGGAAAAGTTGATTTTAAATTACACATCCATATCCAAAACACAATCAATTCTTTTCAATTAAAAATTTTATTTTCCAACACCAAAAATTTTAAAATTTATTTTACATTTCATAAAGTATACTAACCATTAAGTTAAAACCTTTTTATAAATGAAACATTTTGAGGCGCGTAAGTCCAGTGTCAATAGAGCGGATAGGAAGAGCTGGGGGCCTTTAAAGAAAGTTCGTGAACCTTCATTAGCCCCTGTTTTGTTTGTTCACAAAATGTTCACAAAATTACCATCTTCAAAGCAGCGAGCCGTCGCAACGATCATATTGATCGAAACTTCGCGAGGATTTACATTATTTAGGACACAACTTAAATTTCATTTCAACAGCGCGAAAGGTCAAACAAAGTTTTAAACTTTGAAATTTTCGACAAGAAACTTCAAGCCTTGGATTTTACAATATTCATAAAATGATGATGATGAATATAATCTCTCAATTTCAATACATTTTAGTTCATTATATAAAAGTACAAATTAATAAATTCTCTTTATTTTAACGGTTTTGTCCGTTAGTACAAATACGGCGTAGCTGTTATTAATGAATTTAGAAAAACACCAATATTCATTACGTATATACGTATAAACGTTATATACACACTAGTATGTTACGTTGCTCGTAAAAGTCTGGAAACAAGTATACAAGAGTGAAACTAGTATGTCGTAAAGAGCGCGTGCTCAGGTGCGAGATCTCCTTTACATCATGGCGTGGAATGGCTTTCCAATACTTGAATATGTTTCAACGGTAATTTCCCGAAACATCTGCTTTACTTTTAATCTTGGTGATTGGGTTTATATCGTCGTTAAATGCCTAGCATATAAGAATTTAGTTTGCTCGTTAATTACAGCGAGTAATTCGAGATAAAAAAAATACCATAACATTGAACTAAAAAAAACTTTTCTCAGTCCGACACTATATATACAACTGAAATGAATCACGTGTGCTTCAGCCTGGCCGCAATAACCCTCTCTCGGTCGAATGATCTTTCTTTGGCCACCACGACAATTCCCACCACATTCATCCCCACACTGTTGTTAGTAAAATTTTAACGTTAATTGACCTAGAAATGCTTTGATTCGATTTCTAAGAAACTTAACATTATTAAACGTCTCTCGAAAATTGATCATTATCGCATAATAATAAAATTGTTACCAATTAATATTAGAAAAAAGTATTTTCATGTGATATAACTAGATATCCCAGTATAAACTAAATCTTTAGTTTCATAATGAAACTGAATCTTATTAGCATTCCTTGCCGTATCTCTTTGATGCTATTTCGGCTGTATAAACATATAATAACATTTATAATTGACTTATCATACGAGTACCCTCAAACACACAAAGGACGAAGCGGCAGGATATTGGAAGTTTCGGTAACTATGTCACTATCAGTGTACTAATTTTACCAAGATAATAATTTGGCGAAACACCGAGAATTTCAATTATGTTTAAACTTTAGTCACGGTTATACCCACGTTGATATAGTATATTAGGTAGTAATGTGAATGTTATTTTATTATGTGATTTTATTTAATCTTTTTATCTGTATGACACCAACGCATATGACAACGCACATGAAGTAGAAGCTAAAGTGTTTGGTAGCTGTTTAAATAAAACTGTAATAATAATGATATTTTTTGTCTTCGTTTTTTGTAATGAGTGTCTACCTATTACATATGTTAAAAAATACAATAATGTATGTTATAAATTTAATGATCAATGATGGATACGGGAATACTGTATTAACATTTTCAATTGTTGTGTACAAGTGTGTTTTTTATGAGTAATATACCACATAAAGGAGCATAACATATATTATGTTTCGTTATTCATTTCGTTATTATAAGTCTCAGATAACCCAAAAAAAACTTTATTTTTTTACATTTTACAGATTTTGTTTCTTAAATGTATATAAAAAATTACGTTATATACTGCGTGACATAATCTAACACCTCGCGTTAGTTTCACTTCTTTATCTTATTTAGCTTAAGAGATAAATTAGATTCAGTAATAGTTAAGCATACGGGTGTTTTGCTCTCTAATTCAAAGCCAAACCAAAAGCAGTTGGTCGCGAAAACTACATAAATCGTGTTTGTACATCAAGGAAATTTGTTATACCTATCCGGCTAGACCCTTTAAAAAAAGTTATCATCTTGAAATTTTAACATTAAAATTACACTTTTAATAGATAGATATCTACTAACATTAGGAGACGTCTGTAAAAAGGGTATTTCAAAATCATACCAATAGAACATCTCACATCTCAAAAAAATTATAAAGCTTTAGAAAAAAAATATAATTCATGAGATAGAAAAAGATAAACAAGACAATTCAGATAATATTATTAAAAATTGGGAATACAAAAACTTTTTGATGACTATTAGAAATTCGACTCAGTTACACCCATATAATTTCCATATAACTCTCATCAAAGAACTATTAATAATTCACTCTAATATCCAAGCTGCCGACCATGTGGTAAGTGCATGTTTATTGAATATCAGCTTCTAATTCAGCTCAGCCTGACTAAAGCTTCAAATTGCTTATGCAGTCTATCAAAATGTGATGAAATCCACATACAATATGCTGCACCTACAATCTTGCACAATGCATGTTTAGTGCTACATTGGCTACTAATTCTGCACAGGAATTGCACCTGTGCCCGCTGTCGTGAAATATGTTCCGATGCGCCAAAACGACAAATATAAATACATGCAAAGTCTAAAGAATGTGTTTACTATAAATCTGTTAGAAGGCTTTGAATAATTTTCTTTGTTAAGGCTTTTAGTATCAAGTAATTTGTATTGGAATGGGTACAATTAGTTTGTTGGAGAAAAAAATAAGATTAAACAATATTCTTGATAAGATTACGTGAAACTGAAATTAATTATATTTTAACTTGGTGTCTTTTGTATAATAAGGGCCCATCGAGTTTACCCATTTTATCCTGATGGAAATTAACTTCCGTCGCCCAAGGACACATCAGTAAAGTTGCAAGAGCGCTGCCACCCTTTTAAAAAGAGAATATATTATTATCTTCTTAGAGGTTAAAGGTTGTAATGGTCCGAAAAAAATGTTGACGATAGTTCATTTAGTTCATTAAGGTGTTCTACAAATTTATATCACAACTGAAAACGACATAAAAATATTTAAAGACATTATTAGGATTCTTATACAAAAACAAGAAGTAGACACAAGTAGTAAAAACAACCGTAATTGCAAGACTAACATTTGAAAAACCCATTTCAATTGGCGCTTTTGTAAGAAGCTCTCGTCATAAACTCGCTATTCACCTACTAGAATCTTAATGAGAGAAAACGATAAAAAGCGAAGAAATACCGTCTGAATAATGTTAGTTTGTATTAAGTTTACCGACCATCGTGAACTCGGTAAAAATGGTGGCGAACACGTATGGCTTATAAAGTGGTGGGTGAGGGCTCTTACGTCGAGACGCGTCATAATTACGTTAATGACGTAAGTGCGCTGAGTGACGTATATGACACTTACGCGGTGTAAACGGGCGATTATGTCTACAGGATCTATCGCAAAATATATCGTATCCGACTGACCGACTTCTAGAAGAGTTTTCGAAATTGGAAGGTTTGACGAAATACCTCGTGTTGTACACTTGGAGCATTGTTGCGCAAGTTGTCAAAGCAATACCCGCGCCGATTTTTCACTTTGTTTTTAAGTCGGCATACTCTTTGTCATATTGTGTATTCTGCTACCAGATTGGTTTTATGTGGCTCTGACGGTTTTTGGCAGTTGCCATGACCACAACAGACTTAACTAACCAGTAACCACACTTAGAAGAAGTTAAGAAATTGTTAGGTATGACGTAATGTGTTATCATCTGAGGCGCGCCACGACAGTCACGTATGTTAGTAGCTCGTTTGCACCAAACCTAAGCTAGCACCAGACAGGAAGTGCATAATATTTAAAAGACAAGTTTCGCACTTACAAACGAAATTTTTAATTCTTATTTTATCATGTGTTTGATGAAATCTCTGCTGCATTTATACGATTTCTTCTTTATGACTTATGGCTATGACTTAAAAATGGGTTTTTGATTATAAATCGAACATAATATTTTGTCAGAGATAAGTTAACGGATAAAGACGGTAGTTGTTAACAACTAAAAGAATATATAATAATAGGCCTTATTCATCGAAAACAGTTTATTATTTATGCCAAATAGGTACACAGTTCCGAAGGATCCTTTTTATAAGTGATATGTAAGTTGCATTTGATATTTTTTGATGTGATATAAATTTGCGAGTAAAATCCGCATCACTGAATCTCACATAAAATGAATGAAAATCACAGTGACACTCCCTTTGAGGCTTGCTTAAAAAGTTGAAACGAAACGTGTTATGAGCGCATATAATAACAATACATCCCCGAGACAGATTCGTTTTCAATTTAAATGGGAACAATCAATAAGCGAGGCTTATCGCTTTTGGAGCGAACGCGACAAATGCGAAGTTTTAAAGCTACAAATTGTCGTGTTAGGGTTATTCAAGTTTCGACAACTGTTGCTATATTGTTTAAGTGTGAAAAGTTTTATATATTTTTTAAATAACGTGGCTTAAGTCGTTAGATTATAGCCGGCGGCTTCGCTCGTATGGAATTTGAAAATCGCATAAGTATACAAATGTTTTTTAAGACCAAAAGTAGCCTATGTTGTAGCCTTTCAAACTATATCTATGCTAAAAATAAAGTCAATTAGTAGCAACGTTACGGCGTGAAGGAGGGATGAACAAACAAAGAAACAAACACACATTTATAATATAAAGTATGTATATGAACTGGTATGATATACACGTAGCATAATTACATTATTTAAAGTACTGTCTGTCTGTATGTGAGAGCTAATAAGCGGTAGTGCAGCGGTCCCGGGCTTAATGCTAATAAAAGCAATTTAATTAAAAACACGGAAAGTTATTACGGAACCCATACTTTTGGCTGGATTTAAGGGCGTAATAAAATGTGTTTAGTTGCTGTACTAATTAATTGTGTTTACAAAAATCTCGCTAATATTGTGCGGATTTAAAAGTGACCCTTTTAATTCCCTATTTTGTTGTTTTATCGTAAACAATTGATTTTTGCTACAACGATTTCAGTACTCTAACGTTATATAGATTACGTAATTTTTGGTTTATTGCCTCAGTGGATAAGTAAATTGTAAATCTATTTCCGAATTTCAAACTGAATTTTACAAGTAGGTGAGTCAAAAACATGTCACATACATAAGATTTTTTAAAAGTCCTGAAATAGTTATAACTTTTCAAGCATATAATAAACGTGACCTGTTTCAAGCATATAAAAACGTAATTGTTTTAAAGTCCTGAATTTTTTTTAACTTTTCAAGCATATAATTGATCGTGAAACGTGATCTTTGATTGCATATACGACGAGATCTGTGGTTGTAATATTAGATTATAACTTTAACGATAAATTTATCTTACAGTGTAGCTGCGGTGGCCACTACCGTCATGCCCTATCAATTCCGTACATGTGATTTCACTCAATTTTTGAAACTGACGCCCCCTCGCCCTAGGGTGGGTGCATTACTCAAATGACAGATTATATTGCAATACTTTCGGCTTATTTCATCGGAAAATATCTTACAGTCCCCACGCGGTAGCCATTTGTAAGATATTTGACAGTGCCTTTGTCAGAAAGCGGGTCGAGAAATGATGTTTAGCTAATAAAACCTTTTTATGGTTTAAAAGTTTTAATACCTCTGTTTCGGTGCGGCTCAGTTTTAGCTTTTAAGAACTTCAAGAAAATGAGTTCCGAAATCGCGTAAAACACGTCTTTATATCTACTTTACGATCCATTATCTTAAAAGCTCGAAATTGCATATAATTAAAAATAATGTTGTCGAAACATTTTTGTTAGTTTTCACTTGTAGCCGGAATAAAGATTAATATCGGTTTGTAAACATAACTTAATTGACAGTGGATTAAAAAGGGGCGGTAATATCTCTGTTGTGACAGTAGTCTGTGCACGCGGACGTCTTTCATACAAATGTATATTTTCAATTTTCAACAATTTCTCCAGGCTCTTTAATAAAATTTATCACAGAAAAGATTAGACGAAGCTTTAAAATGTCTGTTAGATTTTAATGCACGTCTCGCTTTCTCTTTTCTAATAATGTCACAATTTATTAAACTTTTAATAAGTTGTATTCTCAAAATATGGGTGGAGTTAAAAATAGCATTCAAATAAATAATATGGCGATATGAGTTTAATTTTAAAATACTTAAATACTTTCAAAACGTCTATTGTAAATGTCTCAGTGAGATTGTAAAATTCTTAGCGAATTTTAATTTCATATTTAACGTGTCAACAAAGCAAGTAATGCTTAGAATGCTTTATGTAAAAGATATATTTACATAATATCCAGAAAATGGTACAGAAAATAGATCTGAGTAACAGTATCACAAAAAATGATAGCTCGCGTAAAATATTCACATTTTTTTATTGTGTTCGCAAAATTTTCACGGGCTTATATAGTGTTTCGCAGGTTCCGTCGTTTCAATGAAACTGCCTATATCCAGCCGTAATAGGTTATTGAAAAAACGTAAAAATCGCAACACGGACGAGGACGCGTGACACGGCGATTTATATTCATTTTAAATTTGAAGGCTCGCTAAACGGCCAAAGGATAGCGCGATAACACGCGCGAGGGTCAAAACGACCGCCACATAAAATTATATGAAAGTCAAGTGCGGGGAAAGTGAGGCGGCGAATTTATCGCGGTCTGCTTTCGATATCTATTGTTGAAATTCTTTTTATGACTTTCGAAAAATATATCGCAGGTGAGTGGCCCCGTTATGTGCGTCGGTTTTCGCACGAAAATTGCCGCGGCCGAGGCTATTAACATTTTCCATCAGCGGACTGTCATTACAATTTACAATGAAGTGCGTATTTATATCCTGTCTGATGCACCGACTGCGAAAAATACGGCCATTGTCCGCGGAGTCACGTGCGAGAGGATTGCCCGTGTTTTTATTTTTAATCGACAACGCCAAAAAGTTATGATTTACGTCCGCGTGAATGCATGATTTTCTGTTGTGTAGACAACGCAAAACCATGGACTATCCAAGGGTTGCATTGTAACATGAAAATAGGAGTGAAACATCAAAAATACTCAACTACATTTACTACAAACTACTCGATTCAAGTTGTAGCTGACGTAGCAGTTCTACAAAAATACAATCAGGCGTAGCATAGCTACGGCCCGTAGCTCTACGTCATTTAACGTAGCGTACCCCGTAGACACGTAGCACGAACCTGCACTACATTAGTATTAAGTGCAGTACCCCTACGTCATGATACAATATTATTAGGTAAACCTACTAGGTTCTTCTAAGTCGGATTACTGATGATATTTGTCTATTGTGGCTTACCTAGACAGAACCCACCTGACTTAAAAGTGTTTTCAAAGTTTGGTAGTTTCAACGTTACATCAGCGCGCCAAATGTTCAGATTATTTAAAGTCGGTATACTGATCTTTTGTCTATTTTGTCTAAACCATCGTGTCTTTTTGACTTCATTATCAACATCCTTGAAACATACACCACCGTTTATACCACCCCTATACTCCATTTTAACTTATTACATACATAACAAAACAAGCATCTCGTACATACTGTCAAATATATCGAACATCGAGGAAAATATAACAAAAATCTCCGCGCTCAAGTTCACGTGAAAAATCGTCATGCGATCGCCTTTATGGCGGCGTTCGCTTAGAAATTTCTAGAAAATTCGGCTCGTCTTTACCGTCCGGAATCACTGGCGTGAAATTCGTCACGGAGACTGCAGTTACGATATTTTACGTTTTCGCGGAATGGGAGTTACCGAGGTGTTAGGGTGCAACTAATGTTCGCGTTTAATTACACGAAACATTTGCCGTTTATAGTGAAAACTGCCGGCTCCAAGTTTTAATTCTTAGTCTAAACTTGTAAGTTGGAATAATCTTTTGGTTTTATTTAATGTCTTGTGTTGTTTTTGTACATTGGGGGAAATTGAAAGAGAGCCAGTTGACGGACCTACTTGATTTTGTCGGAATATGTGAATTCCATGTAAGTCGTGATCTGTCGGCTGAGTTTGACATAACCCGACCAAATTACGCAGATCCACGATCTGTATCTCTTTCAACTTGTCTGATTGTACAATATCTTGTAAAACTTGGTTTTGCAGTATCACTTGTTAATTATTATTGATATAGCTTTTTAGTATTTTAATTTTGTTAGCATTATATATGTATATCGTGTATAATGCTAGCAAATGGATGGTGATCGATACTGTATGATGTTGGGTGAGCCATCTCTTAATTGCAATCTCGACGTTTCTCCTTTCATTTATTCATATTGCTTAAATTTTTCTTTTAATTGTTTTATATTTTTTGCTCCATATACCACAAACCTGTACAAAGGGTTATCGAGAATACCTTCGATTGTATATTGTATAATGTCACATACATTGAGTTCAGCTGGCGGTGCAATTTCTAGCATTTTATACGCAGCGTCTCATTAGATCTTTTTTCCTTCTAATCAGCTCTTGATGAATCTGTAGGATGTCTGCCTCTTCAAATTCATCGATCAGTGACTGCTTCAACTTCTTCCACGTTTTATCGCAACCTTCGTTGCAGACGAACAGTTTAGCTGAACCCACTGACATCTGCTTTGCGTAAACAAGTTTCTGCACTTCGCTCCATTGGCACAAGTCATCTATTTCTTCAAACTCTCTTACCCAACATAGCACAGTATCGACCAACATACGATGTATCTATCCAAGACCGTCTTTTCTAATTTAACTTAGTTTAGACAAACTTATCAAGCAGGTTCCTTACTACTATCAGTGTGTATATTTTATCAGGGACCACAAGAGCTCAACTGTTGCACTTGGCAGTAGTCCAGTGTTCTGTACAGCTACTTACCTCGAGCGCCGACGCCGAGATATCATGAGCGCATATTGAATATCGTGTAAGGCTCTTAGACTATAGTGCTGGGAAACTGCAGTTGATATTTTACTAAATAACACTATTAAGTAATAACGCTAATATATTATGCATTCGCTCAAGGTTGGCGATATGGTTCATTAAGACTGTCAAAAATTTGTAATTTCCATACAAAACGCGATTGTAAACAAAGTGTGTTGTCACTTTGTTGTTGACAACCGCGGTTTGTATAGAATTTGACAGAAGGTTACCACACTACTAATTTTGAGCAAAAATACAATACAACTGTTACAATGGTCATAAAAATAATGGTTGCAAAGTACTCACATATAAAACCCAGTCCTTTGGGCTGTGGGCGTTGGTGCCACAGACATAGAGCCGGGAGCCGTCACCCATCGGCTGGATAACCCGGATGTGGTTACGGCAGTCGAAGTTCTGCAAAATATATAAATGTTATTCACATATAACAGAAAATATCTAGGGGGCAAGCGAGAAGACGGGATACCTGATGGAAAGACACTCGTGAAATCCGAAGAGTCGCAAGCGCGTTGCCGTCATTTTATGTGGGAATAGGGAATGGGAATAGGGATAGGAAATTTGAGAAGTTGGGCAAACTCACTCACTGGACGAAACATAGCACAACCGTTTCACGCCAGTTTTCTGTGAGGCCGTGGTATTCCTGCCGTCGAGCCGACTCATTTGGTTGTGTTTTAGCAGCTTAGAGATCACGAATAACGTAGAATTGACATTATCACATTTTCTAATGTCATAATGTCAATTCAACGCTATTGACTCGTTAATTAATTTCTTAATTGGTAGTAGGTGTATAATATCTTTATAATTTGTGATTTTGAATATTACAAAGCTGAATATTAAAATATTAAATGTCGTACAAAGAATGAAGTAAAATTTTGAGAAATTAATAATGAATATTAAGCTGTATTTAATTCACCTTCAAAATGTTTTATTTTCGTGAAACCTTATTACATCTCTTAGCATAATAAATTTCAATAAAAGATTACACAAAAAAGCTTAGTCGCCAAGTTATAAAACTAATTTTGCCAAGCGCCTTTTTGGCTCTAAGTTTAAGTCAACAGTGTTATGTTTGTCCGACACCAAGACTAAGCCCTTACAAAAATAATCCCTAAAGCCCTCCGTCCATATAGTGTTGCCAGCTGTGATTATGCAAATTCCGCCCAACATAAATATTGGGTTGCCCATTAATATTCTGCAGGAATATGCGTCGCTCATTTCCCGAATAAAACGATTCAACACAAACAATTGCACCATTTGCGTTTATTAACTGTTAACTATAAACCTCAAAAATCACCATTTTATTCGGTATAAAATTTTATTTAATAAATGTTTTTAATCATTATTGCTTTGTTTAAATATAACTTTTATGTTTACATATGAGACGGCGTGAAATTTAATGATACAAAATTATGTTCAAGGTACCAAGGTAGTCGCCGATCTGTAGTGGCGTGAAGCAAAATCAAATCGCGTTTGTCACATAGTGGGATTTATACCTGTCTAAAATATTTTCGTTGACAGTAACGGTGTGCGATAGACAAACGGCCATAGACGTCGTAATTATAAATTACGGCGGCATAACAAACACGATAATGTAACTAAAAAGTTACTCCAAATTTAGCTTTCCACAGCCGAACATACAACCTCCTTTGTGTCAGTCGGTGAAAAAGTAATCCGACGTCCAGTATAATCGCTGGTCGGATATTTGCGAAGTTCGTGTTTATATCGGGCTGCGGCGAGTGCGGCCGGCCGGGAGATTGAAACTAATTTTCTGGACGTCACGACAGACCGCCACCATTGCATTGTTCGGATATTCTGACGGAATTTGAATTTTACCGGCACAGGGCACAGGTACAGTGATTTCTGTGACTGATGAAGTTTGCGAGCAAGATATCGATTACTTGGTAATACGTATGCAGATTGCGATTGTCGTATGAGTTTCTGGATTTTGTATTATACCCGTTTCCACTATTCGCTACATCATAATGCTGTTACCATACAAATATTACCCTATAAATGTAAAATTTTGCTTTATTAAATGTTTGTAGATCTATCAAGCTAAAACTATGAAGCCTATTTTAATGAGCGATACGGACAGGATTTTTGCTGAGTTAGATTGTGGGGTTCTTTTTATTCCAATTTAAAACGTGGCAAAAAACATTTCTACGCGGAAAAAGCCTCTGAACATTAGTAGTAATATTGCAATAGAAGGATATTATAATATTATAACATATTAAAACGTACAATCTACTTTATTCAGAGAAGAAACGAGCCTTACAAAGTATTGCGTGTTGCGAGAAAAAGGTTTTCTTGTTAGTTGTTCCGATCCGGAACGGGACAGTAAACAATTAGAGCTCCGAACATTTTCACGTAAAAACTTGCGCCACACTTCTCGCAACTTCGAGATTGTTCTAAAGTAATTATCGGATTAATACACTTGAGCGTTTAGCCGCTGTACTGACGCGGACAGAAAACAGTTTTGCGAGAAACAATCAGAATTAAGCAGAACGATCCAGTCCAAGTTTCTAAGACGTAAAGGTGTGTACGCACTGGTCGGTGACACAAAGGCTAAATGGATAATTGAAGACATAAGTGGAAAATTCGGATAAGTAACATCGCAACCTTTAAGTATATACTGATTTAACTCATAAAATGTTGACAAATCTTGTCACTTACTTATTTCATTATCTAGCTAGTGTATTTACCTTTACATCAAGCCCACATTATTTTAATTTCAAATAATTTTTCGGGTCCAAAATTAACACAAAAATCCGGAAGTTTTTAAAATGTTAGTTATCTGCTTCTTCCACTTATGTCTTCAATTCAAAATTCATTTATCAGAAATGGCTTATGCGGCTGGGGACACACACCATTCAATTATAGTCATTTCTAGCTTTCAATTATTAAAATTGAAAAACTACGTAGACAATAGCAGGATAAACTAAAATATTAAAGACAACAAAATAAATGAAAATATTAATAAGCTTATAATAGCACGGGAACTATACATTGTTCTGGGATAAAAAGTTTTCTTTATCTTTTCCCGGGTCTCAGAGTATCTACGTAACTTTCAGCAAAATAGGTCTATCAACTCTAGGCCAATTTGTAATAGCGTGAAAGTGTAATTAGGCATATTTTCGCAATAATCAAATTAGTATGGGGTACAGGTATAACATTTATTACGTTTTAACTATTGCTAGATCAACATGGAAATTGTGTAGTAAGCCGTAATCTACACTTTACAGTAAACAATAAAAGATTTTATTTCATACTATAAGAAATTAATTAAAATTTAACAACCGTCGTGCCGCAACCTGCAAGTCGTCCAAGTGTGTACGCCCTCTAACTCTAATACTTCGATCGGTCCATTTCGTTAATTATTCGCCACTTTCTACGTAAGTCGATTTACGGCACTTTTTCGCGTTTTTCCAACAAATGGCCTTTTGCTTAGACTAAGATTTATCACTTCAACCTTTTAGAGAGAAAAAAATTAAATTGTGCTCTTAAAAATGCTTGAGAGCTTTTTCGTAGCTTCTTTGTTTTTAACGCCAAAAAGATCCTTGCAGCTCAGAAAATAATACTTTGCATAAGTATTTTATAGGTTCTTAAGTTAAAACTGTAATCGTAATGTATAAGCTTTGCCAAAATCTGGCCGAAAGTTCCTGCAATTCCTACAAATTGTTCCAGCCATCATTTTAATTAAACGTGCTTTCTAGGTCACTAGGTTTACATCAGCTGCAAGATGTAGAGTAAATACATTGTACGATGTTAGGACGCCGTAAAATTATCCAGTCAGACCGTCAAAAAAGCTGATTCAATTTATTTTATCTTCCATTGGTTGTCACAGTGTCGGGTTCGGAGTTTCGCCGACGGCGGTTCCCGGCCTTTTCCCTGTAACATCGTGTTTAGGAAAAGTCCTTACGGCGACAAACTTTGATTATAGCCACGAGTACCCGTTTCTCTCACGATCAGGGTAATAGACCGGCTATATTTCTCTTTTATGATCCCGCTTTTAATTCTAATAAAACAAATTTACTTTTTTCGCTTTACCGAGCGACATCTTTTATAAGACTTTATGTTGGAGATAAAATTGGGAGTTCCCTTTTGAGTTTATTTTGGTAGTACATAAAGTTAGTCTCGACGACTCTAACTGCTGTCATCTGCGATAAAATAATTTAGATTTTAGTAATCCCAAGGGATTTTTTCTCTATAGTATAAACCAACATTTTTAATTCTACTTTAACTTCACGATATTTTTTATTAATGCCTAAGCAAAATTTAACTCTATGTTAGAGAGTTAACATAACTCTTTACAAGTCAGAGTCCAGAAAATTTCCTACTTGTAAATGAGTTTAGTTATACAACTTTTGCCTTTGCCAAATCTTTTTTTTTTTATTTTAGCGTCAGTATATCTTAGTAGGATACCAAAGCAATTTCAATTTAAGAAAGAAAATCTAGGTCATAAGCAATATAAACCAAAAGTATGCTAAATGACATCACTACACATTATACCTACAGCTCCCATGAGTATTATCGAATTAGTGCAGCCTGTACCAATCTCAAGATCGGCCATAAAGGAGAAATAAAACAAATATTGCTTTTACGTAGAGATTGTAAATCAAAATTAACGGCTTTAATATAGCGCTTGGCTTTAAGCTCCCCGCTATGAAATATGCTCCCGCCCGCCGCTCACTGTTAAAAATGAGATTAACCCGTGATGGAAATAGTGCTAGTTGTAACAAAGGAGCTGCAATTGATTTAATGAACTCGTAAATGTGGTTGCATTGTTGCAACGATCCCTTTTGGCTTGGCTTTTCATTCTTTAATTAAAATTTGATTGCGAATCTAAGCTTTGGATGAGTTTGTATCGCATGGTCTTAATGAGTAAAAATGCTTATCATTAGTTATAATTCTCATTTGACTAGTAAGGGCTAAATTTTTCATCTCAATTTGAATAGGCAAATATCATACAGTTTATTGTGTGTATTATATTATAAGTATTTTAATAATAAAGTCAATTAAATTATAATAACTTAATACTTTAGATACAATAAAATTATTATTTGTACGACACACAATTCTGCTTGACATGCAAGGCATGTTTAACGTTTTAAATATGAATAAACTAACCTCTGTTTTTCCTTTCGACACACATTGCGCGACGTTGCTTGGCTCCAAGTTAATGGCGTCCCTCTGAAAATTAATGGAAAATTAACACAAAACCTTTCACGAGAACAGAATGAAAAAGAAAAGCAAACTTACGTCACAATGTGTCGAACTTATATTGTTCATATTCAACCGATAGAGCCGGTCCCTGCAACAAACAAATTTAATTAAAAAACGCATAAAGGTCCGTCAAGGTGTTATCGAAAATTTATTAACAGTTTGACCCACTTCCTGAACTCCCAGTTCAATTCACAAGGGTTTATGAATCTTTAAAATACGCTTTTATTCGTATTATATAAGTTCGCAATCAATTTGAAGAATAAAAAAAATCAACAATATTTTTTTTAACATTTACTAATTTCCACCATCTTTTTTTTTGAGTTCGTAAAAGTCAAAGATATACTTTCCGAGGGTAATCAAATGCTATTGAGACAAAAGTAGGGTACTTATTAGATATCTGCTATAAAAGCTTAAAAGGAAGGACAGTTTTTTTGGAAAACAAAGCTGTACTTATACTACAGTTCTTAATTTCGTTTACCTATTCACCCTTTCTGTAACATTTTGTGTCAAGTGATAAGCACCTGTATTTTGCCTCTGAATGGGTTATTTTGCTAATAGCAGAAACGTTGTGATCGCTCACATATAAGTTTCCAATTAAAGCGAGTCTTTGATCACAAATGGTCGAGAATTTACGGCAAATACGACAGAAAATGTTGCGTGGAAACGCTATCGGTATCGTTTCACTGTTTTATGTGGTTTTATAGCTGAAAATGTGATACGTTATTATTGGCAGGCTTTCGTGACGGCCGCCGTTGACCCATTTTGTCATTAGCCTTCTCGATCTCGTTTTGAACTCGCTTTTATGTCGTTGCGACAAAACGAATGAATAGTATGTATCTACGTAAAAGAAACGGTGACAAGCTAGTGTCAGCTAGCTAAGACAATTCAAAGGAGAACTAGCTTGCTGTCCTGGCTTAAAAACTAGCATCGTGCGTCCTGGGCATAATTCCCAAGTAAAGCTGTTTATTCTACTACAAGGATGAAAAAAATGTTTAGAGCTTGATAGACTTAGGGCCTGTTTTACTGATTACATATAGTCTATTCACCACTTTATTTGACAGATGTTGTATGGAGAATCTGTCAAAAAAGTTGTGGATAGCCTCACAAAACTTTATCAGTCAGCGGTGAAAGTTTTAAGGTAAATTAGGATAAAATGTTATCTTGGTGTGAATTAATTGTAAAGCGAGAGTAATAGCATAAAATTTACAGATTACTTAAATCTATTATTTATAAATAAGTCGGGTTTTCCTTCCTGACGATATAATTCCAGAACGCACGAACCGATTACCACGGATTTGCATTCGTCGGAAAGTTTCATGAGGTTTGTAGCAAAAAAAAATCAGGAAAAATGACAAGAGTAAAGTTATCACGCGGACAGAATCGCGGGCAAGCTGTTTACGATTTAGTAATCGTATAAATTAAAAATGTTTTTGCTGTTTTATTACCTGAACTACATTGGATGGAATTGTTTTATTGATACTGTGGTACATAAAACTTGCCGTGGATGAGATTAGGGGCTGCATCGTTTTATTACCAATATCCACTAATGTATGCAAGTCACGCGTGTTGTATATTACATAACCCTACAGCAAACTAACTTTATTACTTTCATTAAAATATCATTATATTTTTATTGACGGCATTGTTTCATAATTATTTTCTGTAGAACTAGAACAGTTGCATGTCAATAATTTGTACGCTTGTAGGTCAACAAATAATAAGTTGCAGTAAATTTAAATATACAATAGACTGTGTCGATTGTTTGAAACGATAAAACTTAGCTTTTCTACTAGTATTAGCATTAATATGACGTGCTGAGCGTTTTTGCAAAAAAATAAAAAAAAAACGATTAAAAATACTTACATTGCACCCACATAGAGTGCATCTCGTTTCGAGTCGACGAAGAAAGTCCTGTAGTAGAGCATGCCACACGAGAATTCCCGAACATGGTCTGGAAAGAGGAGAATATGTCTTATTAGCTACATACATCCAACTAACAATGTAAATGCGAAAGTGTGTCTGCCTATCTGTGTAAGAGGTAACAGCTCTTCACGCCCAAACTGTAGCTGATGTAGCTGAAATTTGCTATGCACATACTTTGTGTTCCGGGAAAGGATATAGGATATAGGATCTTTTATCCCTTAAAAATGTACGGTTTCCGCGCGATAAACGAATTCTATCGTAACAGAGTAGCGATGATCATTCAAGTATGTTTGGGTACAGCACATAATTTAGAAAAATTATTAAATTTTTTATTAGATTCAAATTTATTAAATTTTCAAAAAAATATCTCCTGTTTTTTTTTACATCTTAAGCCTCGGTCACAAAAGCTTTTACCTTGGCGTTTTCAGTATCAAACAAAATTTATGATAATTTCCTAAAATCTGGTTTGTTTCGGTTCGTTCTGTGGCATGGGGGATGTAATTTAGTGCATAGGGACAACGGATAGCGATAGGGGAGGCTCGGTCACGCACAAGTAGCGATGGATCCACATCAAGTGAGCAAACTGGAAATCGTAAAAATGTACGTGACTTGCTATGGCCATTCAGATTGATGCTTCATAAAACGTTTTATACGCACGATATGCTTTTATTTGGTAATTAAATAGTATTGTTTATTGATAGGCACAATTGGTACTCTGTGTGTTGTACCTTGCATGAGGTACAAATATTGAATTAAGGTAAACACGTTATTGATAAACAGTGACGAACTTTTAACGTACAGTTAATATTTATTTAGTCATCGCGAAAATAACTTTAACTGTACCGTGATAACATTTCATTGTTCGAAATAAGCAATACTTTGGAAATTAAGGTCATTGTTCTTAGTACAACTACAAAAAAGTGCGAGTTGGACTCGCACACGAATGGTTCCGTACATACAATACAAAACAAAAAATTGGATAAACGCATATTTGAAAGTTTTAAATGTATTAAAAATTTTTAAAATCAAAAAGTAAAAAAATATAAAAAAGGAAAAATTTATAAAACAAAGTCATAAAATAAAAATGAGTTGGTGGGAATCGAACCATGGCCTTTTCAAACTTAAGCAAGTACCCTTCTTACTTCGCCACACCGCTGATGATGAAAACGTCGAATTTATCGTTATTATTATGCATCCTATTATGGAACGAAAACACAGAAAACATCTTTGTTTATTAGAGCCACCTTTAAATATTTGATTTATTTTGTTTTTAGTATTTGTTGCTATAGTGGCAACAGAAATACATATTCTGTGAAAATTAGAACTCTCTAGGTATTACCGTTCTTTTCTTAGTAATATGGCCCTGTTTTTACCCTTATTGGATACGGAACCCTAAAAAGGTTGTAAACAAAAACTAACCGCTACTAATGTTGCGTCGATTAAAACATGTGAAACATCACAAGCAATTTCTTTTCCGCTACCGAAATAAAATGTAGCGATCGTGTAATTTTATTTTGGAACATCTGTCGGCGCTGTCGGCTTCGCACGCCGAACAAGAAACCGTATTTAGAAATGTATTTCGAGCATAAACGGTGAATATTTACAAGCTTTATGAATGTTCCGCGACGCGTAAGTTTAAAAAACGTCCGACATCTCACACGTGAGATCTACTCGCGTGGAAGACTTTTCAGTGACGTGGAGCAATTTTCAGTGTGAGCAGAATTCGTGGAGCAATTTTCAATGTGAGCAGAATTCGTAGAGCAATTTTCAATGTGAGCAGAAGCAGTGGAAGTGTAAGCAGAGTCCGTGGAGCAATTTTTAATGTGAGCAAAGTTCGTAGAGCAATTTTTAGTGTGAGTATAGTCCGTAGGAGAGTTTTCAATGTTAGCATATACCCTGGAACATTTGAACAGTTTCCAGAGTGTTCCGAGTCCGTAAAACAATTTGCTATGTGTTAAGGGAGGTTCCTATGTACTGCGCAACACTTTTAAATGTGTTCCCATCTGCATCCGACGCCTCTAAAATACATTTTTGTCGAAGCCAGCCGTCACTGTCTTTTGTACGGCGGCGGCTACATTTTGTACTGAATAGTTAAAATTTGGCTCATACTTTATGCATCGTATGAAGCGCTGAAATTTTAAACTGCATGCGGCTGTAGAATTTTTTGGTGGGAATGCATGTAATTATTGCGCAGGATTTTCGTGTTTCTTGCTTATTTAATTAATTAATTCTTTAATAAGATATTGGGTAAACGAAAATAATTAAGGTGTGTATAAAAATTATTAAAACTCTTCGAAATAATTAAATTTCTCGATCGGTTCAAAAGGCCTTTTCGTATTATGGTATGTAAGCCTTTAACGTGTTATAGTAAAAAATCTCGATTAAGCAGCTTTATAAAGTTTCAAATACTTTGAGAGTAACGCTAGGACGAACAGACATAATATATTATGTGTCAGTCTCTCAAGAAGTCTTCTTGTATGTACGCAAAACATATCAAAATAAATATATCGCTTCTTAAACCGTTCGCCTTTGTTTGTTCCCGTAAATGATGTTTGAATAGAGTACGAATATAAGAGAGACGTAAGTGTGAACTCAGAAGTCATTCTCGTTCCGTCACAAAGCCGGTCCTGTTCGTCACAAAGCCCTCGGGATCTCGTGTCTGCGTCTTTATCCAAAATTTGCATTTCCAAGTGTTTTGGCAGACTTCTCCTATTAATAAATACTTTAGAGGATTCGAGCATCAATACTGGTTAACGAGTTAGTATTGTTATGTATACAGAACTAAAATGCAGAAATACAAATTGATTTAATTTAGAAAGTATTGTATTATCTATAATTTTATAGTAATTTATGAATAAAATTCATATCGAATCATTGACTGTCTCATAATAGTCGGGGATCCGTACATTCGCCGAGTATCGTGAAACTTTTGACAACCCTAATTGACAGGGCTGTGACATTAAACATAATTATCTTTACGCATACAATAAACCAATTCCTGAGTTTAATGGTGTCAACATAATCCCAGGGCTGACACACATAAACCTGACAATCTAATACCGCGAAAACGCATTATGCGTACATATTTGCTTTTACAGCTACAATATCATTAGGAGAACATGTCTTCTTCATTAGACCCCATTATATTCCGTTGTCAATTTTAATGTACATCACATTGTTTGACAACTATAATGTAAAATTTAAGAGGGTACATTAGGGCTGTGTTAGTTCGGGAGCTCTTCTTTTAAAACATTAAAGACATTAGCGGCTAACACATTAAGGGACGCAAATGTTTTTACATCCCAAACTTTAAATACGAAAGAGGTAGATACTCGGTAGATTTAGTCTATGGTTGATTTTTTTTAGTAATGTAACTTCAGAAGAGTCGCAAGTGAGTTTGAGAGAAACAGGAATAAGGACTGGAAGTTGGGCCAGCGATTTACTCACTTGCGAAACACGTGCCACAGCACAACGCTATTTTAAGCTAAAAAGATACTGATCGGACGCGACTGACAACCCATACAAAAACGTCCGCGACTGACGTCAGACAGCTGACAGCCCATACATAATATCCGTGTCCGACTTACGTCTAATAGTTTGCACACTTCAACGTACAATTATTATGTAGATCGCGACTGTCAGTCGTGACCGTAAGTCGCGTCCGATAAGTATGTTTTCCACTTTACGCCAGTTCCCTGTATTTTAGTGCATAATATGTCGGCAAAAATAATAATTACGATAATGCCACAGTTAACTGTAACAGTTTCGCTTACATTATTCAGCCTTTTGTGAGGTTTTTCCAATAAAATCACGTATTGTTTGCCCGTTATTGAATAAAAGAGGAAAATCATTCAGGCCGAAGTATCTCAAATAAAGCTACATTTTAGTGGAGTAAAATTACGTTGAAACAAAAAATGGAACATTGCTCTAAAGCGTATATGATTTTGGTTATATAATGGCAACTTTAGTAATCGTTTTGTTAAGGTTTTGCTTTCTTGAAATGACATCCTGACTAAGCTTTGGCCTACGTGGAAACATATTTTGCCAAGACCAAAAGTAGCCTATGTTCTTCTCTATCCATTTAAGTCTCTGGGAAAAATCAAATTAATTGGTTGCTTCCTTGAAATTTTTATATTTGGAAGCATTAAAGAAAATTTCTCTGAAATCTAGCTTTAATACTTGCTATATCAATACTTAAAAATAGACTGCTAATGTGCTGTTGATAACAAAAAATTTATTAATTCAATAAATTTTGGGAAAATAAAAAATAATAAGAAATTATACCAAGTTCCACTGAGTACTATAAAAACTATGAAATTTCAAACTCGAAAGGATGATGAATGTTGAAACTACTATAAAATATGTCGTTCGTCGTTTGCATGCAGTGAAATATTTGAGCTGAAGCGTCGCTGAGGCCGACACTTGGAGTTCCGCGTCACAATCATGTATGCAGACTGATGTATCTCAATTCAATCTGCTGTATGATTTATAATAGAACATGCTGGAAACTTCGATTTTATTTCCGTCCTGCCTTTGGGCTGACGGCTCAGTCTGTCTGAACTTTTAGTTAAACCGTTTATGAATTCTGCCTGTCTTGTCTACTCTTGAATTGAATTTTTAGAACTTTTGCTGATTTGTATTTTTACAACGAGTATTATGATGCACTCAGAGACGAATATTAATTACCTAATTGTATTTAAATAATAAAGATTTTGTCATGTTAAGCCTACACATTGCCTGACAAACTTTTCATTAATTTAAAGTTTAATCTTTATTTAGTATTTGTGACTGCTATTTACACTATTTTTAACCATTACTATATGAGTAAACGTGATTTCAATCGATTCAGTAACTAGCTGGAAGGCTATTTATATCAAACTGCAGCGAGTTTAAATTGTAATTTTTGATTAAAGGTAAACCAAATTGTAGTAAAGTTAGATTGGTCTGGTGAAGGGGGCATCAAGATTTGATGTCTACACGCAACCCGCCGCACGACAACGGCTTCCAAACTAATTACGGCGGTGAGTGTACCTGTCTGAATTTAAAATTACGCATGGACCGGGTACACTCGCGTGCAAAAGTGCATTCTCTGCTGGCCGTCATAAACACCCTTGTAACCCGCTACTGACACCTCTGTTGCTACACCAGCATCGTTTTAGAGCCCATGCTTGGCTTGGCTACGACAGAGCTAGATATGATCTAGATACGTTTGGTGGTGGTCTTTTCTGCTTTTAATATTAATCGTTATGTCTGTAAACCTTCGCTACATCTATTATATAAAAGTACAGTGGGGTTTTCCTTCCTGACAATAAACTGAAGAACGCACGAACTGATTTCCACGGTTTTGCATTCGTTGGAAAGGTCTCGGGTTCTGTGAGGTTTATAACAAAGAAATTTTCAAGGGATAAGCAGGAAAACAAGTTTTTTTTCACATACAGGGCCATCTCTGATACATAGCATGCACTACAACGGTGCCAGTATGTAGTTAGTACGCGATTTTTGAATTCCACGCGAGCGAATCCGCGAGCAATAAAACTAGTGGCATATGTATTTAAAATTTCATAATGGGAGGGCTTTTATGGACTCATATTTTGCCAATTTTTTCCGTTTGTATGTCAGTATGTCTGTACGCGCTCATCTCAGAAACGTAGTCGCGGGCACAGCTAGTCCTTTAACAATAGTCTTGATCAGTACATCTAAGTTATTTAATGGAAAGGAGCAAATAGTACATCAGGGCCTGTAATTCACTGTGATATGATTGACACAATTTGTGTACATTGAGGTCAGTTTTACTAAAAGTTAAAGCTATAAAGGTAGTCGTTTAGAGCTTTAGTAAGCGTGCCTGGACCCTGCTAGTTCATATTGCTGGGAAAACCGGACGAAGACTACGGGTGGTCCGCAATATTTCTTTATTAAAACTAATACTTTGTTAACAGTTGCTAATAAAACCATATTTTAGTGGGTTCATTTTAAAACAAACATGTTTAAAGGTTATTTATTTACTTTAACTAGACCGCCCGTGAAGGATATGATTTCTTGATTTACATATTTTAGCTTGAGTCACTCAAAAAAAACATTAAATCAAGGGTAGAATGAAGGATTCAATTGAATAGAGAATAAGACCAATCCTGTAACTTCATTCTGGCAATAAACGAATTATGAATATGAATGAAATCAAGATATTAATATTATGAATGTGAAGGTTTGTGTGCTTAAATATTTATAGGTCAAATATGTTGAAAGTACTGTATGGATTTTGATAAAATTTGGTAAACAGTTAAGGTGTCTGAGATGATAACGATAAAGTTGATTCAGATCTTAGGATAATTAACATGCCAATTAAATAATCTATTACGGTTTGTTTCAAACAAGAAAAGCACATCGAACCAATTAAAACATTTCTTTACTTATTTGACTTTAATGACTGAAATATATATTTTTTATTTTCATGTTAATTTTTGTTTCTTTCTTTTCCGTAATATAAAATTAACTAACACATTTATAAAATACTTTTTCATTTGCAAACTTAACTCAATGCCATTTTGGCGGTACCCATAATCGGAAGATCATCCTTTAGTCACCACGACCATTCACACACTGGTGACCCTCGACAGAACACGTCTCCTTCATCATCATAACTTCTCGCCCCTCTGCACTACGCCAGCATCGCTTCCTCGGGCACTTCGTCCACTAGCCGCAGCGTACCGCGGCCTGGGCAACACCGTATCGGCATCATCGAGCATTCTCACTACACCGACCGGTCAGCAAGCAGAGCACATCTCTCCTAGTCGGAACGTAGCATCGGCCCCACACTGATGAAGCACTTTGACTCACCGGAGCCCGTGCAGTAGCATCACAGTTCCAACCCACTGGGACTCACTGGCACTGGCGACTCAAACAATATTTCAAGATCGACCTCCGGTCTTCGGGGGGGAGTGATACGGCGGTACTCTCAAAAAGCGCAATAATCCTACATCGCGCTATCCATGATTTCTCAGTCCGACACTACGTAATACGTATACAACTAAAATGAATCACGTGGGCTTCGGCCAAGCATAATAGGTACCGCTGTCGGTCGGAAGATCTTCCTTTCTGCCGTCCTCAAGCTAAAATGCCGCTATTTAAAAAAAGTTCTTTTTGAGTTATGAGCAAAAAACACCTCAGTTTTTATAAGGGCTTGGTACTTCATAACGGCAATATTAATTTAAATAACTCGATGACTATAAAAGCTACAGGAATTTTGCTAATACGCGTCGATAGAGCTTTTTCTTCTGATTATGATGGCATCAAAATGTCCAAAACGACCAGATGTTGGTAAACGGCATTTAAGCTTGAGGACGGCAGCTTTGGCCACCACGACCATTCCCACAACATTAATATCTATTTATGAATTGCATTTTTTTTTATAAAACTTTGTAATAACGAATAACTTTATATCTGGGAACGTAGTCACAGAGGTTCGTGTTAATACTTCATACAGCTGAGATGGCTGCTTTTACGACAGGTTTAATCGTCTTTCATGGACCTCAGAGCTCGCAGCCAACACGTTTTTATCGCTTCCTTATGGAATCGCTGATCAAAAATGTAAGACATACTTAGCATTAGGCATTTGGAGTCGACATTAGCCTCATGCCATGTCAATTTCATATTATTTAATCCGCAAATTTATAAAAAAAAGATAAAGAAAACGTGTTGGCTAGGAGCTCAGGCACCAACCACTCACTTGAGCTTTACAACCTCATTTCGTCATAAACCTAATGAAAAATTTTAATACCGCATGAACCGAAAGTTTGCAGACTATTTTTATGGGTTCACAAACACTTTGAGATGGTGTAAAATGTATTTTTTGAATACATTACGCACCAAATGAGCAAACATATCACCCGACGGAAAGCGATACGGCCAAAACTTCAACTATTGTTACTAAAATACAAAGATTTCCTATGAAAGATATTAAGAGAAAATATAGAGTATTTACTCGAAAGTTGTAAAAATATTAGTTTTCAGTCTTTTATCGCGACAGAAACGAGCGCAATCCTTTATTTCATACTTGAGGTGTAGAACTAGATATCTGGGTCAAAATTTATATTCATCCTGTGTTCATTAATCAACTCATGTAAAACTCGGTGTCTTGTGACCAAAACTAATGATTTCAGCGTACGACGGGGGTCTTAAACGTGTTACGTCTAGTTGCGCTAACTTGTATGAATGGGTTGTTACTTGTGCGGGGCACCGACTGTACGTGAGGGACCATCCTTAAAGTACATCACACAGATTTCATCGTTTTTAAACCTCTCCTCCTCCTTGTCACAGGGGACCTAAAATGGTCGTAAAAGCAAAGGAATTGCTCTATAATTCAATTTAGTACATTTTGTTCGAAAATCGAATTATTGTGATAAAATTTAGATACTTTGAAATCAATTTAAAATCACTGTTTTGCAAAATTAGTAGTTATTTACAAGAAAAATTACAACATAAATTGCTGTTAGTAATATTGCTAAGTGACCATTTTAGGGCGGCAGGTCACCTTTCTGAGGACCCCCGTCCATACGTGTGACGTCACAATATTGGTAATTTTACACTTAAAAATTAAAACCACGTTAATATTTCAACCTTTGGAGATTAAACTTCAAAAATTTTTCGTCACAAAACTGAGGACCCCCTACCTTCTACCAAAGATCACACCAAGTCAAACTACGACAACCCCTTTACGTGTGACGCACTTAATGGATGGTCCCTAGTTGAGTTGCTTATAATGTGAGATTTCAGTCACGATCTGTGACTACACCGAGGCAGACTGAGTTAGCGAGTTAATCGTACCACGTGTTGACTGTCGCCGCATAGTTCTACATTGATTTTATGTTAATGGTTGTACAAGTTGACATGTTGATTGAAACAGTTTCAACACTCCCTGATGAGTGCCAATTAAGTTATCCGCAACTTATTTGAGAGATTTCCCATACTTTGCCTGTGGATAGACTGTACGGAATTTATCAAGAAGTAGTAAAACGGGCCCTGAGTATGGATCGTCTTTTAGAAAAGTTGCAGATTGTTTTTATGTAACTTATCAATAAGAGGTGAAACACACCCTAAATATTGTTCATATTATAAACTTGAAGGTTCAAAACAATGCTTAGTTAAACATTATGTTGGCAAGGATACCTTAATACTATCCTTACTAATATTATTAATGGGAAAGTATTTGTTTGTTAGTCCTTATGTCACGTCTAAACGAACGAACGAACCATTTGACTTGATTTTTGGCATTCACTTAGTTGAAAAGATTGACATAGGCCAATTTTGCTCTTAAGATAAATCACATTTTTGAAAAAAAAAACGTATTTTTATGCGAGCGAAGTCGCCGCAAAATCTAGTTTACAATTTGCGTGACGTGCTGAGAAATTAGTAAGTGGTAATAGTGTTAACAAGCATCAAAAAATAATTAAATACAGGTGAAGATAAACTTTTAATTGACATTTGAAGCGCAAGTTCACAATAATAATTGACAGCGCGATCCGACAAAAAACCGGATCTGCAGTAAACGCCCTTTTCCAATCAAAAAATAAACGCAAACACGGGATTAAGCTTGAACTAGCTAGCTAGTTTTCAATCAAAATTGAATATAGAGTTTTGACAATTCCAGCCGAAGCTTTTATAGTTTTTACCCGACAAACGTAAATAACAACTACACGCAAATAATTCAATTTGATATACAAAACTAAAAGTTTACCGTGCTAAACGAGGACCGTTTTATTCGGCTTCGGCTGTTACCGGCGCGGCGATCACGGCACGGACCGAATTAAGCCGATACAATGCTAATGACCCAAGTTTCATGTAAACTGATTGCCCTAATCTAATCGCGCTACGTTTTGATATCGCAGTTAAAGACGTGAGTAAAAGAAGCGTGTAACAATTTGAAAATTGTAGTTTTTTTTTATAAATAGAGGCGTTAGGACCATGAAATGATGAGAAATAGAAAATGTGGTCCGTAATATTATCAAAATACTATTAGAGAAGTATTTATAGCCAAGTTGCGTAGCTACGTCATTTGGTCTGTATATGTCGATTCCCGGTAAGTCATGATCTGTCGGCTAGATTTGACGAATTGTGGCCAAATTACTTAACTCCCTAATTTAGCTACGAATCTACTTCTCTAATAGTATATTAACTAGATGATAAAATAGTAGGTAGTTGCAAGGTTCATTAAAATTATAAGACAAATAACCTCCACCTTTTTGGAAGTCGGTTAAATGAGTGATTGTTCTAATTTTGTCAAAAGTAAGTTACCCGCTTCATCCACTAGTTGGCAGATGAAAAATATGCGCGGATTTCCGGTGCGTCACGTGATCCATCACACGAGCGATGTCGAACGATTTGCGTGTAAATTAAGCTTCGGTTACTCATTACAATCATTCATTGTTAAAATTAATGTTCATTTTTGGGATTGATAAATGAATTCGGTGAATTAAAATGTATTCGCGGTTAAACGGGGATGAGCGGATTTTCTATATAATGCGCTTGTATTCTATTACTCGTTTGTATTTTTGTATCGCATATCTCTGCCAATTAACACATTTTGAAATATATTTTTATGCATTAACTTTTAAATAGATTATGAAAGAAATATGTAGTCTATTATATGAAAATAAGTCAGGTTTTTTTCATGACCATATAACTCCAGAAAACACGAATTGATTTTGACGCTTTTGCATTTTTGCAAAGGTCTCAGACTCCACGAAGTTTACAGTAAAGAAAATTTGGGAAAAAATTCGAAAAAAAGCAGGAAAATGATAATTCTCATCTTTGTTACCTCGCTAACGGAGTCGCGGGCAACCGCTAGTTCATTATATAAATGAAGTACGACATTAACATAAAGCGCATCAATTTTTTTGGAATAAATTTTTCACTTTTTGGCCTCGATCAATTTTTTACTCAGATTGAAAATTTGCCTTAAAGATATTGAAAAATGCTGCTCAGGTTAAAGTCAACTAGGAAAGTAAACTTTTTTTTCGCATTAGTTATTTTTGTATCGTAACTTAGTATAAAATTCCAAAGCGGCTATTTTGACCAATTTTTTGGCTGACCTCATAAGTCCACAGTCCAATTATGAAAATTGTTTGTGTTAGTTGTCACGTCAGTCGATGTTATCTATAGGCGGTTCGTGGTAGGTCTCCAACTGTGAGCTGACCCGCGGCCCCTCGCCCAATGTCGCCACGCTCATGCGATAAAACAATTACCCCGAAATCCTGCGAGTATTTCATATTTATATATATTGTAGCTGCTTAACGTGAACTTACAGAACGGCTGTTATAGTGTTTTTTTGCATTACGTGTACGTTAAAGATTGTATAATGGGGAAAATTGAAAGAGAGCCAGTTGACGGACCTTCATTGTTTGGTCGGAATATTTCAATTCCATGTAAGTCGTGATCTCTCCCCTGGGTTCGACATATCCCGACTGACCCGAAAAATTACTTAAATCCACGATCTGTATCTGTTTTAACTTCTCTGATTGTACAATGGGTTGTATGAACTAAGAGATAAGTTATTTCATTGACAGAAGGCGAATCTACGTAATTTGGTTGCGTAATGAGCCTAGCCACACAGATAACGAGTTACACATTATTTGATTCAAACAATCTGGAGAAAAAAATAATAAGGTTAATTTGTGACATAATTTATATAAAATGTTTTAGAAGAATCCACAAATAATACTACATAAATTTTGTAGCGCACAAAACTGCATAAGATCCTTTTGATGTTTAAAGTACCTAATTACATTCCTTGCACGTTAATCCCAGGTTAATTCCAGCTAACGATTAACCTGGGGCTAAAAAAGTCTAGAAACTTTAATTGTACCTGCCAAGCCTGCAGACTAGGGACCAAAAAGTTTCCGTAGCTTCACTTGCAAACAATTAAATTAGTGTTTACAATTTTAAACATTAATGAAACTATAAAGTTTAAGGGGTAGATTTCTACACTGACATTTCAAAATCAGACGGATTCACCCACACTAGAGAATGACCGCTTTTGTGGACATACCAAATACATACTGTAGTTTGAACAACAACAAATAGATTTTTAAAATCCCTCCACAAACGGCTGAGTTATCGTCGAACATACAAGAAATAGTTATAACCTCTCCATTTGGTTCTCAGGCTAAAGCCTCTCAAAGATTAGAAAAAGTTCACATGAAGTGTGACGGCGCATGTAAACTCCCCCGAACCGAGATGAAATTCCGTGGGTTATTCATTGTAATCCTTTTACCATTCATCTTCACAGACACGAAAAGGCTTTCCCGAGTGCGGACTAATTCCGAATGCACCTCCAATCGTAAAAGAAGTCGTAAAGAAGCGAAACTCCCGAATGCACGAACGGGGGACGATCAGGGGACGAACGGGGGACAAATAGTTGATTTCTTATTGGCTTCCACCCAGACTCAGATTGAAAATTTGCCATAAAGACATTGAGACACGCCTGCCCGGATTAAAGGGGGGACTAATAAGGTAAACTTTTGCGACACCGTATTTTTACCAAACGCGCTCTTAAAACTTGAACCTTTATTAAGGCCACGGTAATAGTTCGGAAATCTTTGGTTTTCTTCCAATCCCGATATTGATATAACTTTCCTATTGGAAGAAATCTACTTTTGTTCTTATACCGAGTGGTTTTCTTTCGATCTCAAATTTAGTGGAAATATTTTCTCTGAAATAAAACTGTTATAGAAGTTGAGAAATTTTAAATGAATTCATTGAAATTTTTTAATTTTTTTTAATATTAAATAATTTCAAAAGCAATAATTATTCTCTTTGTTTTACCCAATGATAAATTAGGTATTTGATCACAAAACACATTTTATGGGAAAACACTGTAGGATACTCTAAAAGTAGTTAAAGGTATAATGACAGAAGCAGTATAAAAAAATGCTCGACCTTAAACAAGCTCGACTTTTGAATGGGAATAGGGTAATGTGGATTTCATTTGCATTAAATTATTTCAAAGGAAAGAGTCGGTGTCGCGCCTTTCGGAACACTCGTTTATGGCACCTCACCGCTAACTCATTTCTTTTAAATTTCATAAAATCAACTGCAACATGTTAGTATACTCCATTCGCCGTAAATTGGGTAAATCTTCATTTAAAATGTCAAAATAGACATGAAATTTCGTACTGTTATGTTGAACAAACAATAAAGATGTATAGCATTCAAGGATGCCTAGTAGCTGATTGGAGAGGATAGCAGGTAATATAAAGCCAGTCAAAACCCCTGATCAGAAAATAATGCTTACAAGTATAGCGTTAGTATGATAAAGTAAAAAGTTTGTGAGTACTTACATTTGATAATTAAAAAAAGTGATTTGAGGTTTATGGATTACAACAAAATTGGAAATACAGAGCTGTGTATTAACACATTTTGATTATGCTAACTTGGTATTTGTAAAAGCCTCTCTATCTATGTAGAAATATCTTCCTAGCTTCCCTAAAACCTCATTCCCTATCCCTATTCCCGTTCCGTATTTCCGTAGCCTATTCCCTCATAACAGGTCGGCAACGCATTTGCGATCTTTCGGATGTTACGAGTGTCCATGGGCAGTTGCGTTCTGTCAGATAGCCCCTATGCTCGCTTGCCCCCTTAATTCCATTTCAAAAATACATGAACATTCGCATTTTGATAAGATACCATAGCAAAATTTGCAAAGATGAGACGCTCAAAAATTTACAGCTTACATAATCTTAATCAAGTCGCTGCCATCAAGTTTTACGCCCCACAACTTCATATCTTCGATTTAACGACCGACCTACTTCAAGCTAATTGAGCTTATAATTTATTTCAGGACCGACCTATAGCACTCAAACGAGATTTACTGGATGTTACAACGGTTAACTCCTCGAAAGAAGTTATAAAGACACGAAGCCGAGTACATAATTTCACACCCGCTTCGTCTCATCTTACGGCGAAATATCGAGGGGTATAAAATTTTATTACGGATATTACCCCTTACTTTGTTCTGCGTAGAAAAAATATTTTGTGTTTCCCGCGACTCGAGCTCTTCCACTTTCTTTCGTTTTCTATTTAATGCCACATTTTCGCTTTAACAGGCGCTGTAAGTATATTGTTTGATTTTCGACTTCCCGAGACTCGTTTATAATGGTTTGTCAACAGCATATTTATCTTGTAGATTAGCTTGAGTTTAGAAATAAATCGCGTTGTTAATTATTTTGTTGTGAGCTATTGAGAGGGTTATTCAGTATTTACATTTATCTTGGTCGTTTATGTGAATGAATATAAAATTAACCTTAAGCCTCGATCGACATTGGTCCGGGCTTACAAAAGTGTATTTTGAATTTTTTTATCAACTAAGATCGAACTTATTTGTAAATGAACTATGCAGAGTGTACCAAAAAAAGGGTGTGTTATACGTATCTCTTATACATAATGTGTATTGTGTCCTTTGTATAGAATAAATGTAAAGCACACATACAGTAGACTCTAAATAATAAAAAAGCCTTAAACGAAAAAATTAATTTACTGCTAATTCAATTTAGATACATATTTAAGTGGTTTTTATGTGTCGTTTTAAAAATTTTCTATATGCTAGCGTCGGAAAATGAATCAATCAATATACAGCTGTTGAATAGATAAACTCCTGTAATTTTATTTTTTATTTCATTCATTCTAAACTATTTATTAGTGGCGTGCCAATAATTTCCTTCAATTATTGACACGCTACTAACAAAATAATAATGAAGGATCAACACATAATATTGTAAGACCACCTTAAAAATATATTATTAAAAACCCAGCACCACAGCATCTTTATTAGTATACTTAAGACGGAATGTTAGACTCGAGAAATGAAATTAAAGGACATCTTTGAGACAGAGATAAACAGATATTGTAAGCCTATTCAACACCAAACAACATCACTTAGCTGTCCTCGACGAGTGTCGTTATTAGCAGGCCTTTCAGTACTAACTTTGTTATGTATGCTCTTAATGTTTAGCTACTCTATGTCACTCACAGATTATAAAACTTAGTATATATAATTGTGTCTTCGATCATATTAATATTTTATCGAAGCCTTCTTCAAAATTGAATAAAATAATGGCACCAAGAATAGCCGACACAAAACAACTTAAATCAAAATCTGTGTATTGAAAAATAAAACTTAACTTAATGAGTTAAAGCTCACAGTGGTACAAAAGTTTAAATCACGTTCTTGAAGCGACTAGGAGTAGAATAGCGCTTAAGCGCGGTCGCCGGTGCCACTTTTTAGACGGTAACTGTGAGTCTTTATAATATTTGATCGAAGATTGTGATTTGTTTTCTACACAATGTCACAGAATATTTTTTTATGATTTGATAAACAAGTTACAATACATTGTAATATATGTAGCATATTGTTTTCATTTACAATTATTGATGTAACCAAAAACAATTATTGTTTGTTACATTAAGTTTTAAGACATTATATTGTTATTTTCCATCTTTAAGGTAAAAGATAGACCCGTGTAAGTTTATTACGCCGTTTTTTCTCGCCGTATTAGTTCCCAAACCGGTGGTAGGCACCGTAGTTTCAACGTTCAGAAAGTGTACTTAAAATACTTATTTTAAATAAAAAGATTTTGTCTAATTAATGTTTTACCTTCTTACAAATTTAGTATTTGTCTAAACTTCTTTTAAATGCTCTACGAAGATATCGCTTAGATGATGATTATTTTCGTTACTCAAAGGGTTACGGTATATAATATTTTTAAATGAAGCCAAATAAACTAAGCTAGTAAACAGCACACACAAAATCAATATAATTTGTCTACGTTTTGCGCCCTCGCGTCTTCAAAGTGTTTCAAAATAATTTACATAAAATCTTAAGCAAACGCAACGAGTTGAGTAAACTTCAATCACAGTCGTCTTCCAGTCTAGTGGACACGAACCCCGGGTGAGGCAGAGAATTATTCAATATAATATTACTATTGGAAAATATATACACTTTTTTCGTTCATCTGCGATCTTTAGTTGATTTTTTTCCTATTAATTGCTATTGAAAAAATTTTAATTGCCTTTGTAGTTGGTTCTGGAGCTCGACTATCAAACGGTGCATTCAAATATTCGGATCGAATGTTGCCGTCCTACTCTAATTAAGTAAAATGTCATTGCCAGAGTACTGCAGCAGCATTTAGTCGAGTCTGAAGATTTGAAATTTGAATATTTGAGAGTAGGGCTCCAGATTGCTTGAGCTGCCATAGGTGACGTTTAGGGGGTGTTTTACCGCTTAATGATAAAATTTATGTTAGGCTATACACTGCTATTTACCCGACTGCGCCAGAAGAAGGGTTATGTTTTCCGAGAGTATGTATGTATATATGTATGTATGTATGTATGTATGTATTGGTATGCTGTGCAGCCTAAACGGATTGATGGATTGTAACGTATGAGGTATCGTTACTCGTTAGATTCGTCATGATCATATTCTCTATACAACATCTGTCAAATAAAGTTGTGTATAGACTATATGTACGGGGTGAAAAAGGCCGTTAATGTTTTAGCGTTACAAAAGTACGCAAAGATATTAACCAGTAACCAATAAGAACCAGTTGAAACGGACAGAATTCAACGGAAAAGTTTGGATACGAGCGATAAGAGTCCAATAGTAAAAAATATTTGAGCACAATGAATATTTTTACTACAATAGGGACATTTTATATAAAAACTTGGGCCAAAATCCTATTGCAATTTATGTTCAGCGGAGCGACAAAAGTGTAGGGAGAGGTCAGCGGTACTTCTTTTATTGTCGCGTGCAATCAATAAGGCTGGAGATAAAGTTTGGGTTAGTTTTACCTTTGTTATATGTATTACCTGGCCTCAGATCGTGATGTTTATTCTTATTTTTACAATCAAACATATTGCAGACTAGCTTTTGCTCGCGGCTTCGTTAGTTATATTTTCATAAAAACTTTCATCGCATATATGTCTCCATATTTTATCCAAATCAGTGCAGCCGTTCTCGAATTTCTTGTGAGACTTTAGCGAAACTTACTAGTGATTTTAAATTTTCTTCTATATTTTGATGGACTCATATCGCTTCAACTAAAAGTCTATCATCAAAATCTACTTACATTATTTGGCAACGTTAACTTATATCAATTTAACGTTACCTAGTCGTAATACGTATAGTTTATAACCTCACCAAATTACGTATGTCTGCCATCTTAACAAATTTCATAACGCATTACCAACACTACTAACTAACACTAATAACACCTTGTGGCATTTTGCACGAATCTCATTGGCTCGTAGCAACACGATGGCACCCCAGAGTGCGAAACCAATCGCACCTTTTATAATTATTCATAGTGAGTCGGCGTAATAAGTCACAGTCCTCGGGGTCCGGCGGGTTTAATTGAAATCGGGATTTGTTTAGGACTGTGTCGAAGTAATTTGATAAGCGGCTGCAATCAGCCCGCCAGCTATAAATATGAGTATGTAAATGTAATCACGCCCTTAGCTTTGTATCAACAAATTAGCTGAAAAATATGATTTATGTGTCTGAACTTTCGGTTGTGTGGCTTACAGTACCCAGATTCTATTATTTCAATGTCATGTTTTGGCACCTTTGCCGCACCGAACCAATAAACCTCTAACACATTTTAAATACTAAGACAGTTTTTGTACCAAGCTCGTAATCAATAAAGATAATATTGAGTCCCAAATTTAGAAATTAAGATAGGATCAAGTAACAAAATTCAAATGGTATGAAAAGTTTTATACCATTGGTATAAAATAAATAAACAGAATTAAGCAAAAATACATAAAATATACTGATCACAGAAACTAACACTCGAAAATTTAAAAACTTAAAGACAAAATATAGTGTGCGGTTAAAATATGTTTAAGGCAAGTTTATTGCTAATGGAATTCACAGGTTAGTTATTTGGATGGGTACAGCCTGGGGAGCCATTCCTCTGTCTCGAGCTCTTGGTCGATACTTGTCGGTCTGTTTATAGCCAAGTGTGGAATTTTATTAGTATTCATAAACGCCACGTGGAGCTTACATAAAATATTCTGTTTCAGTCCGTTTTGATGTTGATGTGTACACAAATTGAAATTTCATTAAATTATTGTGTTGTGTTTACATTATACATGACTTGGGTATACGGGGGTATAATCGCATAATAGCTATTAATATGACCTCAATTTTGATGAAGTTTAGTCAAAACGTATTGAAATCGTATAAAATTTTCGATCACGAACATAATAGGTCGCAATTGCGGACGAATACAATTCACACATCTTCGATGCCAATCATCGGGTCTTGGCGAATTCGATATGAAAATCGACGGTTATTCAAGAAAGAGGTCGGAACTCGCAAGGGTCGCCAATATAATTCTAATACAAAACTCATTTACACCTCGCGCAACGTTATCGCAGGTAGAGACAAAAGTACGCACACACGCGCAATATATTGCCAATATCCAAGAAATTCCGATACAATAGACACGTCCCGTTATTAGCCGGGGGTTCCCCCCGACACCGAGCTCCTCACTAATCACAGAGGATGTGGCGTCACGCGCTATGCATATTTATGCCTCCTCCGAATTCTCACCGTCGTGGGCCGAGGGTGTTTTTCATTTGGCCGTGTTATTTATTTAGTGGGCCCCAGGTAAGGGCTTAATGTTTGATGAGTTCAGATTGGGAGCCCTTAATTTCCACGACCGGTTATCGTTAGTTCGATCACGTCTACCTCTATATTAGTTACCACAAATTAAATACTAAATACTAACGTGTGTACTGAATAAATACTGAGCCAACACCGCGCAGAATCAGTAATTTCTACAATCAGTGAGCTAACAAAATAAAACAATTCAAACTAATGCTTGCGGTCTATATGATATTTCTTAAACACTTTTTTAACCTTTCTAATAAAACATCCTTACAGATTTTTTGTCTTAACACGTTAGAACATTGGCCTAGCAGAAAGTAATGAATCGGTAGAAAATATTTTTCTGTTGTATCGAAAACATATTTTTAATAATCTAAGTAGTACCTATTGTAGGTAAGTGCATGATTATCGTTGAACTATTATAATTTGTCGAGTAAGTGCTCTTTTATATATCTCCAAATAATAGGACGGTTCCATGTTAGAAAGACATTCCATTTATTGTACTCGTAGGCTTCAATGTCAGTCTCATCATATAATTGTTCCGTTTTATTTTCTCGTCCCTGTAGCTTTCTTGACAATATTAAATATCTTTTGACATTGCTGACGTAACTTACAAAACGTGAAGTTTTCAATCTATTATTTTAATGTTTTATTAGAAAATTTAAAGAATAATAATATGTCAGCAATTATACTAAAACAAGTGCTTACAATACAGCAAGTACAAGAACACTAGTTTATCGCGTAAGATTACCTATATAAAATATTTTATGATTAAAATATTGTTAGGAACTATGAAGAGAATAATTAATTGATCCTGATTAAACATGGCCTTGTTAAATTTCGATAGAACGAAGTATTGATTTTCACAAAGACTTGCGTCATTAGAAAGGGGTCAAATATTAACAACATGTTATTTTATTCGGACCTAAATTCATCATAACGAAAATAATTGCCTTTATTGTTGAGGCAATTATTGTGAATTTCTATAAAATAAGGCAATTAATTTTCCAATACACTTTATAAAAACTAAACGCTTACATGAAATATCGACGTTTAAAGTAAACAAACAGCTTGTAAAAATATTATGATTGGCATAAT
Source organism: Cyclargus thomasi (assembly GCA_026546445.1). Lineage (NCBI taxonomy): Eukaryota > Metazoa > Arthropoda > Insecta > Lepidoptera > Lycaenidae > Cyclargus > Cyclargus thomasi. The sequence continues at coordinate 1,565,616 of JAOTAV010000006.1, forward strand.
AGGCTAGTCGAAGATTGTTTTATTAAAATTGGTTATAAAAGACTCTCTCAATATTTTCTTATAAGAAATATTGGTGAGAGAATGACGCCGATAGCTTAAATTATCTCAAAGATATGGCAGTTTAAAAATCACATAAAATTGACCTTCCTTAAACGCTCCATACAAAACGATAACGAAGAGAAGAGTCTGTTTGATAACAATGTTAAATTTTGCACACATGATAGAGGCTTGATAGCAAAAGTTGTTGTAAATTACCTAATTTAACGAATGGTATTTAAATTTTAGTACTAAAAAAATTGACTTGCCTGCCCAACTTTGAAGGCTTATTACAAAAATATATAAAAGTTATTAAGCTGAAATTTGAGAGATACTAATTTTTTTACCATTATATCTCAATTTTATTTAAAAAATTAGCGAATTTTTGACCTTGTCAACATTCCTATGACAATAAACATAAATAGCGGCTTTCGAGGATTTCTGATAGGAGTTTATCTTTTCGCCGGCGTTCTTGATTAGTTCATTTTTTAAAGCTGGCCAATCAAAAGTAATAGCGAATAGATAAACTCTTTTCATTAATTATCAGAAATTGGGCATTAATTATTCAACCATTATTTGAACTAAAAAGCACAATTTTAAAATCGAGCCGTTCCAACACCATTAAAGATATAAGATACGTCGGAGTTTCCGTTCACCGTGATCGTTTTGCTTCCACCAAAAAATGGCCAGATATCTGTTAAATTGAAGTTTGTTTCCCTTTTCAAGAATGAAAAGCATTTGAGTGCAGGAATTAAAGTCGAAAAAGTGTAAATAAACGATACATTCGCCCGTTCAAATTCCTGACGAATGCAAATATTGTTTAACAAGGGAATTCTTGTACATTTTGTTCGAGGGAGAGTTGATTAAATAAGCCGGGGTTCGCTCGCGAAAATTATTTGTTTTGGCCGACATTAGATATATCCGGACGTTGGCCATAAAGTGAAAATTATAATTACAAAGTCGAATCAAGTGGGAATATATACGATTGTTTTGCGTTTTGGGAAAACGGGAAAATTAAATATTTCAGCAACCATTTTACCTGGGTACTCGAAATAATGAAAAAATACGATTTTTTTGACTTTTAAATCACGAGACGAGTTTTTCGCATAAATTCTAATATAGAATTTTGATACTAAACTAGTAGTTATGGACAGTCTCCTGTCTAGTATTTTGAGCTTATTGCTAATTACCATAAGCATCTACCAGCACTATCAAACACACTTCAGCTGATAAAATGTAATTTATTAATGTATGTAAAGTTATGGCTAAGTAAATTAAGTCATAAGATTTATGTCGGAGTGCATACGACAGCTTGCATAATTTCATATTCCCCTGATTAAAATTTCTCTATTACACATAAGAAGCCGTAGGGCGAAGGGCAAGAAAATTAAGCGGCCCTTAATTTAATGCTAGGGCCATGATTAAAATCTTACAATTCATTAGCAAAACTTCGGTTACTAACTTACGGACGTTCGCTGCAGGTTTGTTCATAAAATTGGGGTTATGATTGCAGAAAATGACTCAGTATTTAATTTAATTTGATAAATTGTACAGGGGGCTTCATCCAGTTGATATGCCTATTGCCATGTAAAATATGTAAAAATATCTATTATAATATGTAATAATAACTATTTTTAACGTTAATGAAAGGTTTTAGTAACAATTTTAGTTAAAAGATGTGAGTAGCAAATTTTTGGAGTTCTAACGCATGTGACCAAGACTTTGTTACATTTAAGGATTTGTGATAGTTACTTCTATTCCTTAAATATCACCAAAACCTGCTCCAGTTTTCCATTTTAAAACTGCAGTTTGTGACCTTAATGAGACGATTACCTAGCACTTAGCCTACTAAAGCTAGATGATAGCTTAATTTGTCTCAATCCTATCACTGCCAAGCTGAAGTAATTAGCGCCTTGATTCGGAGTCGAAAACTTGGCAGCCAATTATTGCATACTTTACGAGTGATAGCACAATTTTGCTTTTATCATTTGTAATATTAGCTGTAAGTTTTCCGAAACCTAAAAAAATAAAATAAATAAAATAACTCGCTAACGTACCCCCCGTTTTGTGCGCGTATAAATTATTTACCTCTAGAGAAAATTTAATCGCAGTAAAAAGTATACTATAATCTATAATATAATCTAAGTTACCCCTTCTTTATTCTGCATTCCACATATCAGATCCGTTCTGTTGTTTCGGCGCGATGGTCTGCCAAACATCCAAACAAACTTTTCTCTTAAAATTAATGTGATATTAATTTTAAGGGGAAAGTTTATTACAAAAAAATAAAGAAATATTACACTTAGGGCTTGTTTCGTCGCTTACTGATAAAGTTTCTGTTAGGCTATCCACAACTTTTTGACAGTCCTCCATACAACATCTGTCAAATAACGTTGTGGGTGGACTATCTGTAACCGGTGAAACAGGCCCTTAATATTACAAAATTTCTTTCACAGTGCGATCGGAATCGAATCATTTTCATCAATTAGTTGATTGTAATCAGAAATTCCTATTCACAAATCAAGGTACATTTATATCTCACGATTCGCGAGTCGTAAAAATATTTTACGTTTCTCAATTTTCCCGATTCCGGGTCGTGAATTATAAATGCGCGGGCCGCGGTGCGTCGCTCGTGTGATTTTGAGACAATTTGATTTCTCGTTTTCCCTTCCCGTTTTGGATCGTGAATATTTTATCGGTCGGAGACGCTCTAATGGCTGCACGACCGTAATCCTTTGTTTATCATGTGAGTTATCAGATACGTTCACTTCTTATTGATTTGTGAATTTGCCCCTTTTCACATGTGACGTTGTAACGTACGAGTAGCTATGATAGCTTTCATATGACACGATGACCATGCGGCGACCATGTGTTGACCGGCGCGGTAATTTTTAACCGACTTCCAAAAACGAGGAGGTTAATATGTTCGGCTGTGGATTTTTTTTTTTTTTTTTTTTTTATGTATGTTCAACCATAGCTCCGCCGTTTGTGAACCGATTTTCAAAATTTTTGCTT
>JAOTAV010000006.1:1568766-1581270 GCA_026546445.1 Cyclargus thomasi
GAATATGTTAGTAATACAATAAATCCTAGAAGTATGTTAGTAACGTTAGTTATTATCATAATATATTGCACCTAGCTAGAGGTGCATGTAAACTAGTCCAGTGCCTCAGTAGTGTGGAGTCCCACCTGCATGCCAACGCGCTTAGGATAGTGTTGGGGCTAGCCTGCAGCCTATTCATTAATGAATTAATAAGGTGCGCGTTGATGATTTTTACGCGATCATTAAAAAGCGATTTTCTAATGATAGCGTAAAAATCATTAATGCGCGCTTTTGCAAACATACCAGACGCCTTGCAAAACCTAGGCAGAATCATCACTATCCTAAACTAGGTAAGCTTAAAACTGACGACTAAAATGTTTGATAAGAATATTTGTGATTACGAAAGCATTTTAGGAAGCACGTTAGGAATATAATAAATCTGATTTCACGCGAGATAAGAACTCCATATGAGGCCAAATAATCCAGTAATAGACGTGAAAAATTCATACATAATAAAGGGATATAAAGCGGGTAAAAAATGAGACATCAGCGCCAAAAGGAACCCGAATAAAAGACGTCGGAATTCCTCTAACCTCTCCGGCCGAAACCTCCTACAATATGCATAACTTGTTGAGAGTGTAATCAAAAGACGATATAAACCGAGAGGACACAGCGAAAGGCTAAAAATGTAAACCTTCTTAGATTCCCGAGACCCACGACCCCTCCGGCGAACTTGCCATAAGATGGGAAAAATTACCGTGCCCGACAAACTTTTTTCGATTTGAATTATGAATCCTTATTTTACGCTTCGTCTTAGAAAACTTTGTTACATTAGCCCTTCTTTTTATACAATATTAAACCTGTATCTGGGGTCGGAAAACAGATGAGTGTTGAGGTTCTTATGCTAAAAGTTAAGTTCTTTCCTTGATTAATGCTATTGGTGTCTCATTTTCCATCGTCTACAATAAAAGTAGAAGTGGATACAGAAAATAAAACTTCTGACGCTGCTTTAATTTTTATATTGTCAGATTGAGCGAAATCTGAAAAGACAACTTGAACTTTTTTATGTCTCGTCGCGACGAAAAAAGATTTTGCAGCAAACAAGCTACGGACACCTTTGCCAGAATAATATCCGAGAAGTAATAAAGCAAGTTAAATTAGATCTGTTCTACCTAGTGATTAACTACAGGGCCTTCTTAATGCTCGTAGTTTTAATTACACTAGTTTGTTCGTGATTCTGTTAATTGATAATAAAAAACTTTCGTCGTAATACATACTATAGTCGGAGTTGTCTTAAGATTGTTATGTTCTACGAAATTACCAAGATCTGTGAAGCTTTGAGAATAATGTTTTTTTTTTCAATATCAGGTGAAAAAATATACTTTAAATAGTCGATGAAGTTTTTTGCGTTATCTCTTTTTTGTTAAATGATTGGCAACTTCGGTCTTAAAATATCATTCTAAAAGTATACATTAGAGAGATTAAAATTGAATGTAATATTAGAGATGCATTTATCTCCATTTACGCCACAGGTTGTTTTTGTCCTAGTTTTGAAGTAACTACGCATAAGTGTCACGTATACATGCATGAATACTTTGTATGTTTAATTCACGTTACTTACACATAAAGGCTTTAATTTCTATTGAGAATCGTGCCTCTTGTAATTCAGTACCGCTGCAAATTGCGCCTTTCAAGCGTAAACTGTTACATACGGGGTACTTTAATTTAATACTGAACTTATATCCATTTAAATTATGGTAAAATGGCATAAGTTTATGTGCACAAAGCGAGTCGGCTCGTAGGCGCGAGTTCTTAGTCTCCGGCAATATATGCAAACTTTTAAATTGTATTTGCATTGCATACGCTAGAAATATTGGCTCGAGTCTAGACTGTGCTTTAGTTGCAGTAAGGCATACTTCAACTTTTTCGGACGTTAAGTGCCAGAATTAGTTTGCAGCTTTGGTGTTACTTTAGGCTGTTTATATGCTACCCATTTATTTGTTTTAAAAACCATTTCTTCGGTTACGTAAGATAAATGTTATCACTATTGACATATTGGTTACAGTTCTTATAAAACTTGATTGATTTTTAGAAGTAAAGGGACACTTAGACAGAAAATGCTCAAAAGTTTTTTCAGAAATAAACGCGGGTAAGGTCAAATAATTTAAAATACCAAATCCGGACCTTTTCGAGTAAACGTACTTTGTTAAGTTACCTTTCTCGGGTCTAGCTCTAACCTTTAGGCCCGCCCTTTTGGTGACCATAAACGGCAGGGCACAATGAAGGATTCAAGTGACCCTAACTACCTTTTGCTTAGTTTTAACCCCAAAACGCCCTTGTCCAAGATCACCCCCTGTCAAAGGCCAAGGGAGTTCCCCGGGGAAATTATTGTTGGGTTTTAAAGGGCACTGCTTTCGCAAAAAATACCATGTTTATAATCGAACATTGATCACGTGACTACAATAAGAAAATCGGCGGCCATATTGAAATGTTTAAATGGGGAGTCTTGAAATATGATAGCGCTTAAATTGAAAACGTCAAACGCTTTCCAGGAATATTGAATTGGTGCTTCGGGCTTCGGGGAGTTTTAATGTGCGAGTAAATAAATTAATTAAACATTTAACGTATCAATGAATTGCTGTTGGATATTAAATTATTATGATGTTCTCATTAAAATAAAACTCAATTAATTTGATTTTATATCGTTTATGGTTGAGAAAATAAATGTAAGCTAAATGTTTTTGCTTCACGACTTTCACTTTGAATATTTAATTATTATAAAATATTTTTCTGAAATCTCTCTGAAGATAAGTTTTAAAATTCAAAAAAAAAAATCATACGTAAGCCTCGCTATAAAAATACAGTAAATAAAAAATATCGTTCATTTATAATAATTTAAAACATTTTGTGTTTACTGACTGTCGACACAGCGTAATCGTTTTGCCCTACGACGTTTAAATTTGTTTGGATGTTGAAGAATGTTTGCGTAAACATCGCTCCGAATTTTATTTACTTCGACGGGATAAATTTGTCAATCAGGATCAAACGCCCCTAAACTTCAAACATGAAAACAGCACCGAGGCTCCGGCACAAAAGTTTTCCCAAATCATTGTCAATTCCAATAAAATAAGCGAAATTAAATAAACAACCCCCGGTATAGAGGTCTAGACGTCGCATAGACTCGGTGTCGTGTTTTAAAAAGTTAGGGGAGTTGACACTTTAGACGAATTTAACCTTCCATTGTATTAATTATTCAAGAGCTTTCGTGTTAAGGTGCGTCGGAGGGTAATTTGTTTTTGGTAGAAATTTTTAAAAGAAATTCCGGGGGAGGTGCATCGGATCTCCCTGATAGGCGAGGCGGGTGGAAAGTTTAATAAAATTGTTTAAGAATGCGGCGTTGAACGAGAAAAGTTTGTAGTGGAGCATTGTATCGATTTTAAGGGTTTTTCAAACTTGAATCACTTCGACAAAGTGCTCTGGCGTTTGTCGTCGTTGTGTCGATATAAATCTCTAGTATCCGCCACAGTTGACATCTTTCGCGACTATATTTTCAATAAAAATTTAATTTTTTTAAAAATAAATAGTAATCACACTGTTTATGATATGTTATAAGTCATTTTATTCCGAAATCTTTTGAACATTTAATTGAATTGAAAGATACCTATATGGTAAAATTACAAGATCGCATTATTATTATTACTAAGACAAAAGATGAAGACAATATTATTCTTTTGCTATTATTTCCAAAGAAACTATTACTAACTTAACTTTAGGTTTTTAAATGACAGAGAGTAATCTTTCCGAAAAAATACAGCGCTCCCGCGGGATATAGTAATATCTAGGACTGTAACTACTCAAATACAACTTATATGTAATTAGAACATGTGGAAGTAAATTCGGAAATGAAAATATAACACTCACTTTTCCGATAGTGTCTTGTGTCGAGGCGATATGCAAATCCACTTAAACACTATCTGGCCCACTTATCTATGCATTTCGTTTCTTTAACTTTGTCGACTAGATAGCGTTATGGCTTTTTGATTAAAATTTAAGTACATTTAATGTGTTTTAAAAGTAAAACGTGGCATAAACATGGTGAGTGGTAATGTAATGGAAAATTCTAGGATAAGATGCAAAAGAAAAAAAAAAGTTTAATTCCGGATTCATCCACCGTACTTGTATTGTTCTTATAGTTCAAAATAGTATTGTAAGTGACACAAAAATTATCACAACCTAAGTTTTTGTAGCCATTTCAAGCAAATAACTTAAAACTTTTACGAAAGAGAAAATATCTAATCGGGTAAAAAGAATAAGTTTGAAGAGGGAAAAAAAGAAAAATATGGCAAATTTAATAAACAACACACGAATAATATCGATAATAGACTAACATTTTTCGATAAATGGAGTTAGGGGAACCTCAGGCCGAAAAATAAATAATTTATGAGTTTGATTTGTTAGTGACTGCAATAACATTTTTGGTTACAAATCAAATCTTGATGCACTTGTGGTAAATGCAGGGAAAATAGATTTTAGTATTTTTTTATGTTCACCGATATACTAAAATAAAAGAAACGTGGAAGTTACAATGCATAGGTATTAAGAGATCATGCCTTGCAGTTTTTAATTACAAAGTTGTGTTGTACGATTAAATTATTAAAAAAAATATTATTCTTCTATGACCATAATATACCAGACCAGATAATTGAAACATGTCTTGTGACGAATCACGTATCCCTTTTAGCCAATAAGAAAAAAATATTTTCCCGCTTTTTTATTCTTTATTGGTACACATAGTGCATAATAAATACTACTAAAATATCCTAGAACAGTCATTAAGTGCAGTATAAAAGGCCTCTGAATCTCGTTTGCACTCGCTGAGGGAGGCTCTCTCCCACGCGGAATACTTTAACTTTTCAATTGTAACTTCTGATGGGTTTTCGAAATAATATTCATCTTTCGTGGGGTGCGTGAATGAACAACTGTTAGACAAGAATGCCAATTTTTATGCGCCAAATTAAGTAATGCCCTAGTGTATTTTCGTTTCTTCATCAATTTTGTATTAGGGCGTGTCGGGTGTTTTTTATTCTTGGTTCTCACACCAGTATAAAGAATTACAATACATTGATATCTATGAACGCTTTATACCACGTCAGTCTGGCCCCGTACCAAATACCAGAAGGACCTGTGTTACGGGTAACAAAGGAAATAAAAATTTTAATAAAAAGAAGTATAATACTTTTCTACTGTACACATATTTAAGATTTTTATCATATGATACACATATTTAATATATATCCATGAGCCAGGAACATTGAAAAACTTTTTGCTCCGTTGTCAGGATGGTCGTGGTAACAAGAATATACTGAGCAATGTTTACCGAACGTACATCAAATTGTTTTCAACCTTTTAAAGTTATCTTAAACGTACTACTGTAAAAAAGATCACCCTGGTAGATGGTTTTACTACGTCTTGGTAAAACCATACACCACAAAACTGTACAGCGTTTTCCTTCAAACATAAATAAAAATCGATGTTCATTATAATTCATTACTCCCGGTACATTCAATAAATCGTCGAGCTCACATTTCATGGGAGATAAAGCTCATGAATCAGCACCGTATGTGAAAGAGAGAGTAAGTGGGTTCGTTTCCTTAAAAAAATCCAGCGACTCGGTGGGACGCGACTCGAATTTCCTGTCAGATACCAATCTTCCGCGCTCGCTTTAAGGTGATGTATTTTCTCCCCTCGCCCCGCTTTCCCATTTCACCCCCGCAGGTCTTGTCGCGGAACCCTTCGTTAAATTGATTTTCAATTTGTTTGAAATGTGGTCCGCGCTGCACCGAGTCGGGATGACGGAAAATCTTTTGATTGATATCACCACTGATGAGGTTTTGGATTTAAATGGGATAGGAGACAAGAGTTTTTTCAATTAGATAATAATTTCCGTTAATGACGCTATTAAAACTAAGGTAGATTAGAAAGAAGTCACGTTAGATTCTAACCTAACCTGACATCATAAGTATTTATATAGTGCAAATTATAAAAAAAAATTACATTTTTAATTACTTACAGTAAGAACTTTATTTTCCGGACCTCAGTTATATGGATTCGCACTATCTGGACTACAGACCAATTTTATTAATGTACTTATAAATCGTATTTTTGCGAGCATGAACGTGTTGGACGGAACTTTCATCACCCGGTGAAATACATAGTATATTGTCAACAGATTATTCGTACATACATATTTCCTAATTATTTCTTAATAAACCTTGATTTTCGTTTATCTGTCTTAGTTTTTTATATAAAACATCTAACATTATGTGCTTAAATACGCTCAAAAGCCAATTTTCTTCATACTTTGGATTATCTGGATTTTTGATTACCCGAATGCCAATTAATCCGATGAATCGAGTTTCTACTGTATCACTAATGTTCGTAGATAGAAATATTTGATAAAAAACCAAAATAATAAAGACAATACTATCATCCTGATTTATTAAAAAGCAAAAAAGCATACTTCCAATCACGTAGCTACGTACGTATCACGTACTAGCATTTGCCGAAATTTTGGTAAATTGATTGCACAAATTTTGAACTCTATGAATAAGAATGACGAATCCAACGTGAAAATCCATCAGGGATCCCCTTGACAATAATAAATTTCTATTAACTTCTTGAGATGTTACTCTCGGTTTTATTGTCGAGGAATAGGGATTAATTCCTGACTTATAACTGTCATACATCTACTGGAGGGGAGTATAAAATAAAGCAGCGATTATATTAATACCAGGAATGGTGTATAATCCGGGAAGCAGTACAACAGAGAGATGGAAGCATCATAACTGTGTGATGGTATTAGTTTTAGCATTTAATTTGCTACAATAATAGGTAAATCTCACGATAACAAAAGCAGTTGCGGAAAACGGTAGTTGAATTTTTTTTTATATTTCTAAAATTTATGATTAAACTTAAGACGGTAGGGTGTAAAATTATTGATTATACTACATAAAGATATGTTTTGTTCTTAGAAAAAATGTTTACTAAGTAACAATAAATATTTATAAAACTTGAAATCAGAGGTTTAAAATTGTTAACAATTAAAAATACATGGCATTTAGTAGTAAGTTCTCTAAAAGTATCGAAATCATTTTAAAATATTTCCTAAAGGTAATGCTAAAAACTGTCTTATTGGTTCCCAGACTAAGCAGCTTTAGGCTGCAAGTTAACTAAAATTCCTTTTAATCCGCTTATATGAGAATGCACAGTGTACTCTCCATCTCCCATGAAATAAAAACATAGAGTAGTGAATGTAGAGGCTACGGAATCTGAGGTTATGCATTTTAAAGCCAAATGTATTTGGTACTTTGTTTCTTCCATTATGAGCTTTACATTTGAACTAAGAACAAAGGAAGACTATAGTTTTTCTGACGGATTGTTTTGTATACTTATATGTATGCTGTGACTACGATATTTTATTTTTTTTTCGATTTGACAAGTATATGTTAATATTTGACAAGTATATATGTTAACATGGCTTTGTACTTTAAAACTATTAAAGCGAATTTGGCAGGACACAAAAATAAAATTACCCGCAATCGAATTTGGCCAACCCTCTTTGTAAACATCAAAACAATGCCCCTAAGAATATATTACTTTGAATCGGAAAGAAATGTCCCAGTCAATCGTCTGTTCATATAAGACGTTATTAATTTCACATGACATTTGATCTATACCCGAAGACAGCCAGATTTGAGGGGAGTGGAGACAAATGAGTGAGTTTCCATGTTGTTAGATTGGGTCCTCGCTCTATGGTGGGGGCTTCGCTGCCACGCCGGCGGCATTAAATGATGCAGATCGATTAATATTAAGACAGAAATCGATATCGTTTCTGTTCCTGATAAATACTCGCTAATGCCAGATTAGTCAAGCTTGGCAAATGGACCATGCTGTATATCTGAAAAAAATCTTATTAAGTATCAAAAGTTTTTTACCACTTGTATTATTTTTAATCCATACCAGTATTGCTTAAAAAACCGTTTTTTTTACTTCTTGTATTATTTTCAATAAATACCGGTATAAACATTAAGAAACGAGGTATTTATGTGATTTTTAAGAGTTCAAAGTACCTGTGAAAGGACAATTTATTTGGCTCAAACTGTATCAGATTTTACTTGAACCGTAATAATTATTGTAAGAATTCCAGTGAGCAAACCTTTATGTACGAAACGAGGCTCCATCGCTTTGACTATTCTGTACATCTTGACTATCTTATTAAGAACCTAAAATGAGGACTCGCCTAGTCTTTATTTGCGTTGAAGCAATTTTTGCTTCGTTTGCACAGCCAGTCGCAAACAAATTTTAATTGGGTTTTTCGTGTCCCCGTAAACTTGCTCCGTAAGATGAAAATAAATTTTGTAATTTTAAATCGAGTTCTTAATAAGTAGTCTGGAGGATCCTTAACAGATCTTGTTTAGCTTATTTAGTCTGAAAATAGATGTTTACTACATTTTTAGAACTGAATGATTTTATAACGAGAAAATTTACTTATGAATATTTATCAGAAAAATATCGTCTCAAGATCTCTGTAAAGTACTGAAAGCTAACTGATAAAAATTGTAAGGACGCGTCCTACTTATATCTTAAACGTGTCTCAGACGCAGACGTGTTTAACAATACAGATAATTTGGGAATGTCATTATCGCGAGCGTTGCCATGGCGACGGGCCCAGATGCCGTTTCATCTGTCAACTGTATGGCGTCATTATTCACGAGGTGGCGAAGTAATCTGAACGCGGCTAATAGGACACACTGATGTACCCGCGATTCGCGGCAAATGAGGCGTACGTAACACACGTTATACACAACAAAAGAGAGTAATGATATTGCCGTGTTACCAAGTAAAAGTATATTTCTGTGTGTGTCTAAAATTAGATACAAGAAAATTTTATAAGCAATAATTTACAAATGGTTACATACAATTTTCAGAATTTTTATGTACTTTTATTTTCTTACGAAGTCCGCATGAAAATGTATTTATATCTTTAATGAACTCTTTTTATAAACCTTCCTAGTGGATGCTGCTTCATATAAATATCTATAGAGCCAGGCCCCATTGACGCGTTGCGTTGGGATGCGTCGCTTCGCGTTAACGTCCATTGGTGCATTGCGTTGTCCTCGCATGCGACGTTTTAAGGTGTTCATAATGTTGACGTGCGTTGCCACAATCCAGGTATAGCATACATTGCGTTGATTAATTGCAACGACGCAACGCTAAAATTCCTAGCTCTAAGCCATAAACGTAAATCAGTAAATCAGCTTTGTCTAAATAAAATAATTTTTTACATCGAACTCTCCAAAGTCTGTTTACAATACCTACAATCGTAAGTGGGGATATTAAAAATCTTTGCAAGTTAAGCAGGTCTGTGCAACATTTGGCGTTCCCCGTGTATTCCTCAGGGCATTACCTCCCCACTCATTACCCGGTATAGTTATTGCTGTCATTTTTCAACTCGTTATTTACTCGCCTGATAGCGGGACATTTGGACCGAAGAGGGGGGATTTTTGGGATGAAGGTAGCTTTAAAGGCTTACGACGGAATTGAAAGTTGATGATTTGATTTTTTGGCTTTGGGATCCTTTTATCCTGAATACGATGCTTCAAGTTATTTATTATCACGAGCCTCTTGTCTTGTTTTGATTATTAAAAAAAAAACTATCTGATAGAGACTTTGCCCTGCCGGTATTGGTTTGTTAATCTAAGCCATTCCCAAGCCTCCTAGATCACACACTAAAAATTTCATCAGTATCAGCTGTATATAGTCGTTCAGTGACAAACGCACACAAGAATTATTTATTTAAGGTAATATGAAGATTATGCTGATATGAGTCCTTGAATTGCTAATACCTTCTAAAAGTTATGTGATTATTGTTTATCGAAAGTGTTATAGAAGCCGTACAGCTAATTAGTAAGTTACTTTGATTGATTAGTGTATTTATCTCACTCTCAATAGCGGATAATAACTATCCCCGGATAGTGTTATCCTCGGATAAGGCTTTGAAGTTAAAGTCAATATGAGATTAATTATAGAGCTAACAATAAGTTTGTTCCACTTGTACAGTATCAACAGTGTTAATAATGGCTGAGTGCATTTAGAACTCGACTACACTAATCTTATTTTAATTTTTTTCGTTTATATTTTGTGAAAAGACCCTTAGAAAAACCTTTTTTCGAAAATGTTTCTTTAAGTTTTTGACAAAAGAGTTGAAAAATTTCAGCGTGATTTACCCAGGAGCAGGTTAAGTTGTGATACTTATTTTTATCGCTAGGCTGTTAACCATGCGATAAGAAGGGTTGCCCTATTCTATTCTTATGTAACTTTATCTTAAAAAAAACTAAGTTATATTCTACATCATCATCAACAAATCGCCATCCAAGCCAAGTGTGATATTTAACATGTCATTATTGTTAACCGTCTTCTTTAAAACTTTGGTCCTTCGAGATGCTTATGCTTCATAAATTTCACGAACATTTTTTTTAGTTTTACAAATTAAAAAAAAATCTTTTTACCTCATGCTACTACTGATGCTTATCTTTCTAATGAATAGCCTCGTAAAATACTTCCCGAAAATCTTAAAACGTAAAATCTACGTACTAAATTGACCTAATTAGTTCAGAGTTAATTAAATTACACGGCATAAAGCTACCACAGGGGACTCGAGATTTCCTCCCCACTGTCACTTAATTCGCGTCTCATTTTTATTTTGGAAGTTTCATCCTTATATTTTATACAGAATTTTGATATTATATTGTGCGATTTCCTTAAAAAAACAGCGAAAGAAAATGTAGCATTTGGAAATATTATTTCTGTTGTCACTTTAATTTTTCTTGTTGATTTACACATCTTAACTCAACTTAGGTCGCTACATTACTCACCACGGAATTTCATACAAATATTGACATTTCATATAAAGTTTTAGGCGACTTTCAGTAAATGGAGTTTAGAATCGTTTCATGGACTAGAACGTAGTTTCTAATGTTCAGTAGCGGCTTTATTATGTTTCATATTGGCTCTTTTCATTTCTTAATTCATCTATGGCTGTGGGGCATATAGGGATTCCTATTGAACTGCCGCCGCCGGCGGTGTGTCTGTACCCTTCCCTAGTGATACAATATTCTGAATCGTTTCTATATTTTCATTACAATTTTCAATTGGTACTTTGCGGGTTGTGATCTCGCAATCTAGATACGAGTATAGAGATAGTATAGATTTTGTGCTAAGTAAAACGATATGATGTTCTACAGTTTATTGGTTTTGTAACATTCTACATTATTTTGGTACATATCATGTAATTTTAAACTGATATGATAATTTATTAAATGTTTCAATTTAAACAAGAGCACGCATAGCTGATATTAGATGTAGTGAATAAGCACCTTCTAGCAAAACTCTTTTTCAATTTAAGCAGAATTATCTCGTCCTACAAAAACTGATTTGTATTCTAAGCCAGCTCTTGAATTTCATTTTCGAAAGCCTTTCAAAAGATATCCAAAATAGCTCCATGATTCGCTTGAAAAACTGCGAATGGAGCAGTCTGTAATAGCTCAGAATTGGAAAGGCTTCGATCGATACTTGTTCGTGGATAATAATAGGCGAGAAATCTAAAGCCTGAAGTTCCCATATCATGTTGTCACTCACTTGACACTATTGTCTGAAACCGGATATTAATACTGAGAATATACCCAGGACATTTACCCAACAATCGCATTATAATCATCGGAATGAACATATTGGTCCAGTATTTCGAATTTAGATTTTCCATTAATGGAGCTGTCAAAAAAGTTATCTGCGGAGTGTGCACCGATATTTTACATCGTACTCGTTCAGAATACCCCGAATTGAATTTCTGATAGATCTAAATTTATTCTGAAACAAAACACTATTTTAATTTGATTCCTTGAACTGATTGAATTCTTTTAGCTATCGGTATAAATCTAAATCAAGTTTTTTTTTTCTCGTGGTGATAAAATTATTTTAGAATTTTTATGGTACTTAGATGTGATAAAATAATGGAATGCGACTAGCGCGATAAAGGTTTTAATGGGTCCGATTTGTACTAAAACCGATTCTGTTCGTATTAATTATTCTTAAAAGCTTCTCAAGTTTCAACGAGCGGTGACACCACTTTGTCAAACATCAATTATATTTTGACAATGATCAACGATAAAGCTGGGCTGCGGGGGTGCAAATCTCTGAGTCCTCTGTCTGTGGTAATTATTATTAACTGTGCACTGCTATGCGAGTTGATTTAGCCTAAACCACTAGGTGAATCATAAAACTCCATATTCAATATCAAAATTTGTGTAATATTTTGCGTATAGTCAACTGGTTTAGATCGATTTATTAAGTGTGTTCTCGTAATCCTGAATTTTTGTTTTCTGTCATTACTATCAAAAATCAAAATCAAAATCTTTTTATTCAAAATAAGTACTTTAAGTACACTTTCTGAACGTCGAGACTACGGCG
>JAOTAV010000006.1:1581370-1603294 GCA_026546445.1 Cyclargus thomasi
TTTAAATTCCAATACAATACAAGATTTTGTAATTTTAGGATGCATTTGCGTAGTAAAATTGTAGTAAATTTACAAAATTTTTTAACAGTGTAGTGCTATAACATAAAGGAACTCAAAGTGACACACCAAAAGTTTAATTATATCTTTACATTATCGTTTTTAACGCAACAAAAATTGTCGATTGTCAATTGATTAAGTTCCCAGTTTTATATCGCGACGACGCGCGACGGCGACAAACGCCACTGAACCGTTGCCCTTAGAAAACAGCTTTTATTAGGACCTATTAAGGTTTAAATTCAATTGATGATCATCAAGGAAGTAGTTCGGGATCCGCAAATAAAGTTTGCATAATCAAAAGTTTTTTCATTGTTTTCGTTAAAGTAGAATTTTATGAGTCATCGAGGTTTTAGAACACGAAAATGACGTAAAAGTACGAATATTTAGAACACATGATGTTTCTCCAAAAACTAAAGTCGAGTAACAAGACTTCATCCTTTCAACTAAGTCAATGCCAAGTTTTTTTTGTTTAATGATATTTAGGGGGCAAGCGAGCAGACGGATTACCTCATGGAAAGCAACTGCCGTCACCCATGGACACTCGTTACATCCGCAGAGTCGCAAATGCGTTGCCGCCCTTTTTATGAGGGAATAGGGAGTGGGAGTAGGGATAGGGGATCAGGGAAGTTGGGCCACCGATAAATTTACTCACTGAACGAAAAACAGCAAAACGCCTTTTCTCGCCAGTTTTCTGTGAGGCCGTGGTAGTCTGGTCGAGCCGACACACGGCAAAAAAAATCGAGGCCAAAAAAAAAGAAACACTCTTTTCTATTTAAAATATCGCCAGAAGTGTAACTGTAACAGCAGAAGCAGGCATTTTTGTCTCACGGTAAAGATGAAGATTGAGGAGGATATTTCTTCCTTTTACTCTGACTCAGCTTGTTAGTCTATTAGAGAGTATTCTATCTACTATCTACTAGATATCCATCTCACGAATTTTGGATCAGTTCACAAATTGTTATCCGTCCCAAAAAGAGCACAATCCCGCTAAAAGGTTGTTAATAGAAAAAAAAATTCAAAGTAAAGTTTTAGCCAGTAGTAATACGTACCGTCCGTGTTTTCTCACCATCCATCTTAATTCTAAACAGAAGGCAAAGAAAATGATTCCATGAACGTGATGGATTATTTTCTGATAGCGCAGCAGTGCCCGCGTTATTTGTTTCATGTTTCATACAAATACGGTGACCAAGTTTGTCTTAAATGTACGGACTAAAAAATCGAGCAATAACAATAATATTATTATGGTTGTAAATTTTATTTTGTTTGTAATATATTATGTCTGTGTCTTTATTACTATATCAAATCAAATCAAATCAAATCAAAATCTTTTTATTCAAAATAAGTACTTTAAGTACACTTTCTGAAAGTCGAGACTACGGCGCCTACCACCGGTTCGGGAACTAACCCGGCGAGAAGAACCGGCGTAAGAAACTCGCATACTATAAAGAAAGGTATTGGCGCATCCTACGCAAATAAATCTTACTTATTCTACCATCGTACTTATTCTACAATCGTACTTTTTGTACCACAGCTTGAAAATATAGACTAATATATATTTGTAGGGATAGAGTACCTAGACGGCTTATAAATTTAAAGGTTCGTGACAGAAAGTACAAGACTTCGTCTAGACCGCGTTATCAATAAGTAACGAGTCTTATTCAATCCGCCCTAGGTAATATGATAGGGTGATTTGTAAAAGGTTAAAGGCCATATAATGGAGAGTACCGACGTTAATATTTAATGGGATCCGCAAGTGATTGACAACCGAACGGCTCCCCAGAGGAGTGAAATCCGCCATGTGCCTATTCCAGTACACCAATGTATTTTTAATGTACTGGTAATTGTTAAGGATTCGTTTTCGCTATCCACAGATGATTAATGTGCGGGCTGCGGGCGTTATCTTTTTGACAGTAATTTACAGTACATTTGGTTCGCTTTCGTTTATTTACTTGCATTAGGGAAGTTGATTCATAGCCTGATTGT
This sequence comes from Cyclargus thomasi, assembly GCA_026546445.1. Taxonomy (NCBI): domain Eukaryota; kingdom Metazoa; phylum Arthropoda; class Insecta; order Lepidoptera; family Lycaenidae; genus Cyclargus; species Cyclargus thomasi. Next base: position 1,583,411 of record JAOTAV010000006.1, read on the forward strand.
GGACTAAATAAAATTTGCTTGTAGTATGTCAAATCCAGCTATCATATCTTGGATACTCGGTTGAAATGGAATCGATCAAATGAAGTAGGTTCGTCAATAGGCTAGGAATCAATTTTATCGATGTTCAATTTACCTGCTATCAGATTTATAGCTAAAAAATTGCGTTATGTTCTACCCAGCCGACAGATTTGACTGACATTGACGTCCGTAAATAGGCTATGAATTTTCCTAAAGTAAAGAATAGTTGACTTCTTTTATACTCAATCATTATTTACATTTTCATTGTAAATTACCTAACTCATAAGCGAAACGGCAGTTAAAGGTACAATCGCATACAATATAAATTAATTTTCATATCGTTTATGTACGAACCCTACAAACTATTAACTAGTTTGTAGTTACAAAGTAGCTAAATTGAACACCTGACTATCCCGGCAACACGACCCTTAAATGTACCAAATTAATCAACATTTAATTCCATATTGGACTAGTTCTCGTACGAGCGTTTGGGGACTCCGGCGAGCTCGAAGTCCGAAATATGCAAATGAACCAGACTCATTTGACGAATTTTAATGGATATTTAACTGTGTTAATTATAAAGTTTGAGTCGACGCGATTTGGTCCGGGCTGGATGTATGTTTAAACAGATTTCGCGGTGAAACTCCGTTTGAGCAGAGACCTGCATTTTAACGAATGCTCATATATGTATGTTATCTGGCAGTGCTGGTTTTGTGGCCTCTATGACGTAAGTAATTTCACGTTTTCTAAGCAAAGAAATACTTTTACGCGTCTTCATTTTCAATATGACTGACTATATAAGTTAATGAAATGAAAAGTATTAATAAGAACACTGTCAAAAGTATTTAATTTAAACATTAAAACACTTTAATTAAGAATATAAGATATATCTTATTTAATTATAGGGAGGTTTTGTTAATTTATAACGCCAAACTCCTCGAAGGCCGGGATAACATCGAAACTCCCTTAAGATTAATTTGGGGGTTCTCCTGAACCTCCTGAACTTTAACTCGTTTCTGACCAAATTCCCTTCGGCCCTTCGAGTTTAGAATTAAATTTAATGAAACAAATTCGGCGAATCATAGTCCGGGAGACCGCGGTCCGAGTGGAATTGCATTAGCCGCGCCGTACTAATAGGCTTTGACAGTTGGAATTCTTGACGAAATTTACTTAGCGCATTATTGCTGGTTAGTTTCCGGTAGCTCGAGTATATGGTTAGTTTAAGCTAAGAGCCCTCGTGTATCCATTGTTAGAAGTTTTATAGTTAGCGACAACTGTAATAGCGTTAGACTAAAATAGTTTATCTAATTTTATTGTCTTATTGTATTACCTATATTTAATCACTTTCCAACAATTGAAATCACATTAAATTCTTTATTAAATGAAATTATTTCTACAAATACACAGGCTAATATAATTTATCTCTAATATAATTATCTCAGTATGAAAAGGATTTTATAACACGTTTACTAAAAGATCTGGTTTCATCAGAAAAAAACTCTTTAAGCGTGTTAAATCGTCGATTAGCAAATTTTGCTGTGAAACTAAGCTAACAAGTTTTAGTGTATAAATTCCCTTCGCCCGGTGATACCTAATTAAATATACCAAAATTAAAAGTCGGCCATCTTGTCTTTGAAGCCCTACGTTTCGGGAACTCCGAGGGGTGGACGAGACGAATCCCTAAAAGTTGAGTAACAAATCGTGACTGATTTGTAAATTAAATACAACAGTGATTAGGATTACAAAACTTTTAACAATTAAATAATATGTTACCGGCAATGTGTTTGACTCAGTCATTTTATGCAATGCCTAGGCAATGAATAGAATAACAAGTGCGTTGAGGCATGATATATTATAAATTTCATTATTCATTACATTCTTTGCCTAGATAATCTATGGAATTATATAAAATAGGCATTGTATGAAATGAAAACTCTTTTATACATTTCGTATACATTTTTGGCATTCTATATATTACCGATATATTACAGTATGGAATACCTGATTATACACATTGCCTGAAACATATATTATAAATAAAATTACAAAATATTAAATGTTTGAAAATTATGAGTTAATAGACCCAAGAGAATGTTGAGTAAAAGTTTGATTTTAAAAATGTATTTTTCATGACCACACCTGTTTTCCTAAACCTAGTTCATATTATAAAAAACGGCGTCAAAAAAATTTTGTCTAACATCTAACCCCTGCAACTGCTGTCGGGGGTAACAATGATCCAACAATTAGTATGGCGGGAAATTAAAAAATCCGCCATGATGGCGTGGCGCTAATAGCCGTACATAATACGCGCTTATGTGCGTGAAGTGGGGGTGTGGCCTCCGCCTCTCCTGACATCCGAGACGCTGGAGTGCGTCTTTCATGCCCCGAACCGGCCTCTTTCATGCCCGAACCGGCCTTTCGTGCCTGTTCCGTATTGCCCGCCGAGAGCTCCTTGACTTTGATTTAACAGAGGTCGTTTTGATGTTACACTTTCGAAAGCTTTTTACACAAGATTAGAAAGGCTATAAATATGGAAGGACCTTTGTATTTCCTGCTTCCTTTTGTATCGCTACATAGTATTTTATATTTTATTTTTCAGCATGAGTAACAATATTTCAGTTGATATTTTATTTTTTCTTAGAATATACATAACTTATAAAGCTATACTTAGTTCTAAAAGCTAATAAAAAGGTAAATCGTCGATACTCAGTTATATTACCCAACATAAGCCGTCACAATCATCGCCATCTTGTTTTACACTTCCAAACGTCAATTTGACGTATGACAGGCGGCCATTTTGAAAAAACTCAAGAGCGGCTTCCTTCCGCATCGGTAAACGTCACGAGAACTATCGTGCGGCGACACCCCCTTCGTTTTACATACATTGCACTCATTGTTTTAGAGGCGAGGGTACATACGAGAAACTTTTGTTGTTCGACGCGCCCCAACACGAAATCCGACCGGGCGTCAGACAGAGGAACGGCTTTAAGTGGCTGCGCTGCAAGGGAGTCCCGAACTTGTTTCGAATTCTAACTCAATACAGCAGATGCATATCACGAGTACAATAATGTCCTCGCGGAAGACAGAATAAACATCCAATAGACGAGATGCATTCGCTAGCGAAAGCGGTGTTAGATATTGAATCACATAGTTTTGACATCTAACTTTGGAAGTAACGAATGTATGTTGTCAAAGTACTCCGAGGTACCTATCAGAAAAACTCCCTAACAACTTGCCCTTAATGATAGTATCAGTGACTAACGATGTACTTAATGAGGGGTTACACAGTACACACATCTACCAACTTGTTAATGTATACTTTTTCTCCTCATTATGCTGCCAAGTAAAAAGAAATTTAATATTCAATTTACGAAGTGCGGGATGAAACAATTATTAAAATAATTACGTCGTTAATTATTAAAATGATTTACCTGTTTTTAACACTGTGTTTCTAGTAAATTAGTCCAATCTATTTTGTATTGCACTATCTACATCAGCTTTGTTTTAATTGTTTTTATTGCTAAGTAATTGCAATTTTTTTTTATTCAAATTTGGATGCTTGGTATTCAGATTTTTTTAAAAAGTCATTTAAGTATCAAGATACGTTAATTTTAAAGAAAGATATATTTTCTTATCGCTTAACAACACTTAGTACTAAGGGTAAGCAGTAGTTTTAACAAAAAGAAACTTAGCACGGTACATGAATCAAAATTAACTTAACTAGAAAAAAAGTCTTTGTATACATTTCCTAAAGGAAAAGCCGGCAAGGGGTAAATTTTGCCCCACTCAGTAGTTACGTTCATACTTTCCTCGGTACTTGGGTGTTTAATTGTTGCCAGTAAGTGGTGGGAGGATTAAAGCATCCCAATCCTTATGTAGTTGACTTCAAAGAGGTACATAAACGTTTAAAATCCTATGTAACGTCAAGGCTGTATCGAAAGGGTCATGAATTAGGGGTTTGTAGAGATGAGTCATGTGAATGATATGTAACTTCAAAATTTTGCCACTAAATCCAATACGACTACAATTGTTTCAGTATTGAAAGTAGGTAGATAATACAAGATTATAGACTACTATAAATTATCAGGGTTTTTTTCCAAATAATCTTAAATTAGTTTTCAATAATAAACTAAAAAAATATTTTTAAATATTATCAGAAACTATGCTCTACTAAACAACTAAAAATACAAGTTACTTTATTTACAGCTATCGATTTTCCAAAACAAATTTACCTAGCTAAAATAACTATGACAATGAAAAAACCAACACAAACAGAATATTTTAGAGTACCCTCTATTTTAGTAGCCTTGTAACGAACACCCTCTGTATGTATTGGAAGTAATTACAGGAGTGACGTCACGATGTAGATGACGTACAGAAACAGCCCAAGGGCGGGAAAACAAGAGGGCACTTGTGAAAACAATCAAACATGGCCGTCGACGCGGAGATTTTTTAACTTTCATAAATAGAATAGGAAGAATGTTTCAAACATTCAAAGTTAAAAATGTTGAAGAGACAACTGTGAAGATTTTCCAAGGCCTGTGTTATGTCGCGTATAAGTAAATAAAAAAAACTTTTTCAGAATAGGTGGCGCAAAAATATATATTATATGCGTTGGAGATTTACATCCTTAACTGCATAAATATTTGTAGCGCCTCGTCATACTTACAAAATGTATTTAAATTATGTATTAAGAGAGTAAGTTCATAGTTAAAAATTCAACAGAGTTATAGACTAGCTCTGAAGTTATAGACGGCTAAAGTTTCAATATTTGAGAAGTGTAGTGCAAAGGTGATAAATCAAAGGAAAGTGCACTGACGACCTCTCTCGAAGCTCTTCGGGGATTTGGGAATATTTTCTCTGTGTTGTGCCTTAAATATTTCAAACGTACATTTTTCATATAACTTGGCATTTAAATGACTTTTAAGTTATTGTTAAATATCAAACGGTGATGTTTTGACCCAAACGAGAAATGAACGCATGATCTTAAAAATTATATAAATTTCAAGCGAGAAATTATTCCTTACATAAACCAAAAGCGATTCAAAAATAATAATTCTAGCATAAATAAAGTATTAAAAAAGGTGACTAACCACGTTTTGTGGTTTGGACTGTGCATTGATCGATCACTAGGACTGTCAGTCAGTCAATTAGTTAGTTAATTCAGTTTTACTTTTATACATATAGACAAGTATCTGATATGTTCCTATTTTCCTGCACACTTACCAAATGAGAAAATTGCTACTAAAGTAGGGCGCGAGGTCGATTTGATAAAATCAGTATAAAGATTTATTTTGTTTACACCGACGTTCGTTACCGGACAAATCGTATTACGTTAGATAAAATCCAGCGGATAATTTAATTCGCTACAAAAAATCAAGGTGAGAGCCTAATCAAAGAGCAAAAGTAGAGAAGCAAACAGTCGGCCGAGCAATCACAAGTCACCCAATCTTTATTTACTCGTTTCTTAAAGAAATAGATTGTCAATACACGGCACAAATAAAACAAGGAGACTGTTCGATGTTGTAGGGCTCTCGGACTACAATACAGATGTTGACTTTGTTTGGGAGTGCGAACCTCGCTTAAGGCCGAGAAGAGTGGCGTCGCGATTTTTCAATTCTCTTCGTAGACTGCTCACGAATCAAATATGTACGCGTGTTCCCATACTAGATGACCCTGCAACTCCGCAATATCAAAATTTGTTAATCGCGCGGAAGTAAAACATTTTCTGAGATTAAACATATTCTGCATCCTTTCCTCGGACAAAAGGATCGTCGAACCGAATTTCAGGAAAATCGGTCGGTTGGATATGTAACAGACAGGCAGACACGCATTTGCATCTTTAATATTATAATTAGTCTATTCTAATACTAATATATAAATATATTAGTATTAGAATAGACCTCTATACCACCTGAAATTTTAGATGACGTATTAATATCTACGGATCCATCCGTGTCTTTGCAAAATTCTGAATGTTAAGCACTAATATAAATACTCTTTTTGGCAAAAAAGGTGCCCCTGGGGTAATCCAGCATCTAAATATAAGCCCATCTAAATCCGAAAGTTTTTGCATGAAAAGTTTTTACAAGGGCAACCAACCACTCATGACGAGGAGAACTACATTAACACTTGTTAACTACAAAAATGAACATAATACTGCAAAAATTAATAAAAAATGAGTACCAATAGACTGAAAATTAGTAGTCCCCTAAATAAACTTGAAGTTAATCGTTTAATAAGACTCATAACGATATCGATAAAATGAAAAGCATCCATACTGATATTATAAATAGGAAAGTCTGTGTGTTTGTCCTTTCTTCAAGTCGCAACCGAGTAACTTTATGACGTGATTTTTTGCGTGAATTTAGTTGGGGGCTGGAGAAGGACATACTACTTTTTATTGCGGAAAAATGTACGGTTCCCTTATTTTGTCACATCGGAGGGCATTATCTAGCTATTTAATAACTTAATGATATCTGCCGCAGCATACAACGCCGATGAGTAAAAATGCGTTACCCGTCCACAAACCGTACATTTTTTCCGGGATAAAAATATCATATGTCTTTCCGCGGGAATATTGGTTTTTACTAAATTTCATCTAAATTCATTCAGCGATTTTGGCGTGTCGATGTTACAGACAAACACACTTTCGTATTTATAATATGAGTATGGCAGTATAGATGATTTTTTTTGCCGTCCATGATTTTCATTTTGTCGTCCTTATCAAGTCGCGTAAGTAGGTAAAAGTCGCAGCATCCGTTGTCTCCCGGGGCGAAGCTAAGTGTACACAACTCACAAGTTACCCAAGTTTGCTAAGCAGCTATCCAACTTTTATAGTGTGATTTTTGTTTTGAATCTCTCTGGCTGGTGGATTTGAATTTTCTTAAAAACTTACGCGAACTTATTCTGCAGTTGTTTGAAATATTTTGCTTTCTAAATTTTCATATTCAAGACAGACAACATATAAATAACTTAACAACAACATAGATATCTTGAGAGAAATATAAACATTAATGTTATGGACTTTAGTAGCAAAATTATTTGTTTGGAGCTTTTAAGGCATCAAACATAAATATAAAGAGATTCGCGTAAACGTCAAATAAAAATCATGTTTGTGAATAAAAGGTAATAATAACATATAAATAGAAGATATAGAATATGCACATCAAATTTTGTTTTATTTAAATTTTTTTCACCAATCACTTTTTCTATTACCACTAAATCCTTTTTTAATCTCACCGCAGACTATAAATAAACATACCCTCGGTACCGATTCGACCGATTTCAGTTTTAGCAAAGTTCATCTCCATAAATAAACCTTCGGTTTTGGCGGGGGATTCCCGATCGCAAATTCCAAGTGAAACTGTAAAGTCGCATAAATTACTGTTACCGACGGCGGTAAAGAGAAAAACGGGAAAGTAGCACTTACCTCACTTGGCCCCCTGACTAATGGCCGGCCGCCAGTGACAGCTCGGTATGGGGTATTTGCCATAACATTTAAAGTCCGCTACATGCAAAATTACAATAACTCGCTTCTTTCGAAATTCGGGATGCATGAGTTTTTATTTTAAAATGCTGTTTCTACAATTAAATATTATTTTAGGGGAGTACAGTTGCATATTCCAAAGGAATGTAACACATCGAAGGTTTTTAATATTTCGTCTAAAACTCGTTAGATATGGGTCGGGATATTTTAATTACACATTATACACATACAACATTCCAATACGTTAGAAAGCAATTTGGAAGCAGGTACTTTACAATCCCTGCCTCGTTTTTGCCCCTTGTCGTATATCTCCCGACTCCAGCAGTTCATTTGCTTCACGCCTCGCCCCCACAAATACATCACGACCAAGAAATACTCTGTGGTTCTACAGGTACTTGCACTAACTAGTTTCCAGATGACTATTCATCATCATCAGCCACTAACATCACAACGTTACACGATGTTTAGCTTTTGCTCGTGACGTCGCCTGTCTGGGAACGTATTGTTTTTCCAAAAACTAAAGTAGCCTATTTGATTATATTACTGTCTCAAAAGTCCTACACATAATATTAGAATAGATGTGTGTCTATTTGTATGTTTCATATTTCGAATAGCTTAAAAGTTTGTGTAAAAGTAACGATGATCTTCAACCTAATAAGTAAAAAATGAGCTTTTATTATAATGTGGACTATTATAATGAGCTATTATTATAATGTGTGTGTGTATATAATTTTTATTTATGATTTTTAATGTTTATAAATACAAAATCAGAAACTTTAATAAGATTTAAATCTTATCTGATAACAATAATTAATTTGCTAATTGCCAAAATATCCAAGGAAAAACGTGCTAAGCCAAAAGCCGAAAACACAATCCTTTGATTAAAACAGACCCTCTGTAATGACTACTAACAAGTGGACAAGTAATAAATCGCACGTACTATACAACCCCCGGGTCCACACGTTGGTAACTTCCCAACTTTCTTTGCCCTAACCATTGTTTGTAGGAAAACTTAGCGGATTCCGCCGGCCACTGCTGACTGGGAAATAGTTTTGTTTTAGTTCTTCGGGAAACACAGCAGGCGATTCGCTTGTATTGGGTTCATATTTTATGAGTTAATGTGAGTTTAATTGCTGCGTGTTGATCTTGGAGCTGTTTAGCGTTAAGCTTGGTATGGAACTGTCTTATTGTACAAGTTGTACAATAAGACAGTTTGTTGTTGTGTGTATTCAAATGAATATATTTGAATTTCAATAACAATTGTAGATTCGTTGTCTATCTATACTAATAATATAAAATTTTATGAAACACTTTTAATGTAAAAAAGTAAACGTAAATGTGGTTGTTTTCTTTCTGTTTACCATCTCCTTGTAGAATGTCCTGATTATAGTTTCGAAAATAGCTATTGTAAGTTACCTAAAGATTTAAAAGATTGTTTAAATAATGAAAATTGGTCTATTGCTACTTTAAAATTTTTGAAAATGATAAATGTGTACAAATGTATTTAAGTTTTCTGTAAAGTGCACTTTGCTGTGGTCGCTAATGACCAAGATGTTAATGCGACCTTAAATAAATTAATAAATAATAACTTTTTCATGCACTATTTCCACTATATTCACTTCGATTTTACAAATTTATAACAAATACACGACCGGTTTCAACAAAGTCATCATCAGATATAACTTGTAAGGTGCTTGTAGAAACCGGTCGTGTATTTGATATAAATTAATAAAATCGAAGTAAACATAGTGGAAATAGTTCATGAAAAAGTGTGTTTCATCAAGGATGAACATGAATTTTCACCATTAACCTGCAGTTCAATTAATTACATATAATAATATAGTATAAAGCTCATAAGTTTAAACGCGCCAATCTCAGGAACTACTGGACGGAATCGAAAAAATATTTTTGTGTTGGTTAGTCCATTTATCGAGGAAGGCATACATTATTCGAACTATCAAACTCATTAATATCGTTATATTGTGTTATGATATTTAATATTCAAATACAAACAAAAGCCTGCGTTCAGAAATAACTGGTTGTATTAAAACCAAGAGCTCCTGTAATTTACTGAATAACATTCTACCATTAAGTTATTATGGAATAAATCGATGAATGCTGATAGAATATTCTATTACATACAGTGAAAATTTCCACGCTTGGTCATAACAAGACGAGGATTGCGTAAAAAAAATATAAACTATTTTCCACAACAGCTTTTACCCGACTGCGCCACAAGGAGGGTTATGTTTTTCTAGTGTATGTATATATGTATGTATGATATAAACAAAAACTACATGGCGGATTTTTGGTGTCAAATTCGAATTCTCGCACGGCTATTTCCCGAACCGGTGCCGCGAAAGTGTATCATCATAAAGTATATCTAGAATACCTATTTTGAATAAAATACTTTTGGCTTTGACTTTGAACATTGGATTGTTTAAATTAGAACGGTTCCTGCAGTCGGGTTTTCTGTTTTTGGACATTTAGTTTGTTAAACTTTATTTTTGTTTCATATTGAACACACGGTGAAGGTCTTTTTATATTTCGAAACGAATAGAAACGATATCTCGTTTACAAAACAGTAGCTACAGACATAAAATTTACCAGATATGCTGCAAGAATCGGTTGGCCAATTTTAGGCTTACGAACCATAAGGCAACGTGGAGAAACCGCTAGAACCGCTAGAAAAGAATTGAACTAAGCATATCCTTCTCATTGTATTTACGAAATAACAACAGTTAACGTACCAATAGTTTCCAAAATTACCACACAAATAATAACAATAGCTAAACGATCGTTAAAGACGTTTTTACGCTAAAGTTTCCCAAAACACATACATCCCCTGTAATGTACAAGGGATTAGTGTTGAATTATAAGTTTGTTTCTAATAACAACCATATATTACAGGGCGAGCAGCAGCGCATCTGGGCACAGCCGCAGATACAACTTTTTACAATGTACCCAGATTCCGTTCATACTGAATTATGGACGATGAAAATCTATAGGCTTTTTGCCACCTGAAAGTTAGGGAATGTTTAATTTATTACGAGCGAAGTTGTTTTTTGTCGAAAAATGGTAAACTCAAATGAACTTAAGCTGTAATTAAGCAACTTCGTCTTTTAAAAAATACGAGTTTTACTAACATTATTTTTAGTTCTTAATATCAAAAAAAATATTTGTATCCCCCCTAATGTCTACATTTTAGATCAGTAAACAATATTTTACATGAGATTGTTGATTTTTAGGTTGGCGTGCACTTTAAAATCTACTTAGTATAAATTAAAATGAAAAGAATAAAAATAAACTTCGAAGAGTAATTTAACTAAAACAGACTGAGAACCGAAGAAAAATAAAGTGGTAAAAGTTTTTAGGCATTTAGCGATTACCAGATTCCAAATGAGCATTACGATTCAAAGCCAACAAGTTGTTTCGCTTATGGAAATGAGGGATGACTAAGCTACATTGGGCAAGAAAATGCTATTCAACATGAGAGTGTGTACAGAGTAGGCTACCAAACATAGAGAAACACGATTTACCAAGTTTCATTTTTGAAAATATGCATCCAATACGTGTTATTAAAATTTAAGACAAGGGCTAAAATATGTGATTTAAAAAAACAACACGTACGACCGTATATTGTGAAACCTTCTATTTTTTTAAAGTCGGTTGGTGAATTGTTCAATTAATATTGGCCAATGACTTTATAGAGCGCACAATTTTTTAGGTATCTCTAACTATATTATTGTATAAAAGAAAGTTGTGTTAATTATAATATTTATAATACTGGTTGTAGGAAAAGGACGTATGATACTTTTTACCCGTTCCCGTGTGACGTGATACATACCGCGGGTAATACCGCGGGCAGAGCTAGTTTTAGTTAATAAAGTTGAGGGTGACACTTAACTCCCATACAACTGACGATTAATATTCGTAAATCTGACGTTCTACCAATGTCAGTTCTATGGAACTGTAACTCTACCCTGGGTTTGAAGCATTAGTAATTGTCGACACTCGATATCAACTACGTAAATTTTTAGGTACTACCACGTAGTCAGTATCGAGTATCTATAAATTCTATTGCTTCAAACACATGGTTTTGCTTCTAAAGTGTCGCACGCCGCACTAATGCGATGTGTCCTTGTATAACGGTGGAAAGTAAAACAGAACCAGTTCACAGACCTATGTCATTTAGTCGGAATATATCAATTCCATGTAAGCCGTTAGTTTGACAAGGCCCAATTATTTTTTATGTTTACGAAGTATTTTACTTAGATCCACGATTTGTGTCTGTTTCAACTTCTCTGATTGTACAATCAGAGAAGTTATCTCAAACTCAGCCGACAGATCACGGCTTACATAGAATTGATATATTTCGACCAAATGACATAGGTCCGTCAACTGGCTCTGTTTCACTTTCCCCCATTATACTCATCGCATTAGTGCGGCGCGCGACATTTTAGTAGCAAAACCACGAGTTTAAAGCAATAGTATTTATAGATACTTGATACTGGGTACGTAAATTTTGACTTCAACTGGACTCTCTTTCAATATCCGCCATTAAACATTATGTGGTATTGCCTGTAGTGTGTACGCACAGTTACTGGGGCTGTGTAAAAATATTTTGTTTTTCCTAATTGCTCCGAGTGGCTGCTTACAGTTTTTGATGACTCATTGTTTTTGACGCGGGAACGTAAGAGGTAATAAGAATATTTTAGCATCGTCGCGAAATACTCGTGACTCTCGAAACTTGGATCGTTTGTAACGGTTACAAAGTAATTTTGTTTACAAATCGTTTATTACTTTGTGGATTGAATTATTTCTGTCTTTTAAAAACATTGTACAGTTATTATTTACTTTCAGTTCGTCTAAATATATTTAGCAATATGATTTATAAATCGCAAAATTAAGTTATTAGATGGGAAAGCAAAAAGTAATGTGATCGAAAGAATATCGATGATAACCGGATAGTATGTATGCAATAAAACTGCAGTTTTCATGCCAAAATAATATTAAGATTTATTAAAAGATAAGGAAAAGTCGAAACTAGAGGAATTAATTACATGTACAAAGATTAGAATTGTAGCTAAAATTCTTGTAATATATTTAAATCATCAGACTGGGCTTACCGTAATAGAAAGGAAATAATTAATGTATTAGTAACCTAATATTGAATTAAGCGTAGTTAAGTAACCATTTTCCATTATATAAAACAATGAAGCGGAAACTGTATTCCACCTCGATAACGTAAATTAAACTAAAAGCGGCAATATCAATCAAAAGGCAAAGATCAATACGAAATTCAAATTGGAATTTCTTCTATTGGAAAGTGAAAACAAAGACGTTTTCAATTCTACACTCACAGAAACAATCACTCAAATAAGCTGTCCATATTGAATATTAATCGGTGTTTTCACCGAAGAATGGGGATATAAAAGGAAGGAGCCTGAGGAAAATTTGTAATGCAAAGTTAGAAATTTCATTCCTGTGTAACTGATAAGTAAACGTTCTTATGTCCGGCTCACAAAAGCGAGAACACGCTTAGCATTTTACTTTCCAATGACAGCCACATAGAACTTGCGGGTAGCGAACTAACTTCTTTTTTAAAGTTTATTTCCTTTAATCTAGAACTTAGGAATTTTTACTCCCGTTAAATAGAGGATACGTTGTGAAAAGCGGTGACCATAAACAATATTGATTGTTATACTTTTTAATTTGTTATTAGCGAACAAAAAGTAATTTCGGAACATGGGATCACGTTGTAATATTTACGGGCAGAAGAAGGAAAAGTTTAGTCTAGTAATTTACGAAAAGGGAGCACCGTAGTAAAATTAAAGCTTTACAGCGCGCCGTAAACACGGAGTTTCTCGGCCACTCCTGGAGAAAATAATCCAGTGCCGCCCGGACGATTTAATGCTGAGCCAATAAGGCCTAGGTATTCCGCAATTTATTAGCCTTGCAAATTCGCAGCCGGGGCTCCCCTCTATGAAATATGGCCGTGGCCGCCGCGACCTGCCGACGGAACCCGCAGTATTACACCCCCACTTTGGCTCTAATTAAAAAGCCATCAAAGAGTTTTCAGTCATTAATCATGAAACTGTTAGCGTCGAACGCCGACTTCCCGAGTCCGAAGTTAAAAAGGAATAAACAAAATCTAAAATATTCAGGATTAGTGGAGTGGCAATCCATTTGCAAAAAATACGGATTGTGCAGATTTAATACCGAGAAATCTTGAGTTGTTTCTAGCGGTTTAAAGGATTGTAAGTCTTTCATTTGGAATTCAGCGAGTGAAACGATACTTTTTAGCCTCATAATTGACTACCGTTTTTCAGCGGCGATATCTTATTTTTCCCTTTACGGATTCGTCGAGATTAAGAAATTATATTTACCTTTGAATATTAGGGGAAGATAAAACGGTAATTTTAATAAAATGTATTAAAAGGATAACTCGGAGATACTCGAGATATTACTGTGTACTTAACTGTATAAAACTGATTCAGGTATACGGGTATAAAAGTGCGGAATAAATTATTATCTGTCTAGGTATGGCCTGAACTGAAATAGGAAAATTAGTTACTCCCAAGAGATTTATTAAATCTATATATTAATACGCAGCGGAAAACTTTGTACCTCTTTTAACGAAAGACGCGTAGACGTAAAATCGTTAAATTTCTCCCAGTTATAGTTAATATAAAGGAGGAGCGTAGAATACCAATATTATTTTAAAATATGCTTTTATTTTACATATTTCTAATAAAAGCTACGTACACTAAAACACGCACACAATATCTTTTGACAGGACATGATAATCATACACGAAATATTGTTGACGTCTGTTTGACGTGTTTTTAAAACCAAATTTTATGGCCTGGTAACGAGTCCGTTATGCCAAATTGAAGTGTGTGATTGAAAAAAAATAGATTATATTTTTTAATACTCTCCCACACGATGGATTTAAATATTTGTCGTCGAATTTTGACCACAGGGCGATGTGTGGTAAACATAAATAAATATACAAGGGACAAGACACAACCAGAAATTGCAGCAAGACTTAATAACAAAAGCAATATGATGCACATCATACATCATTAAACTACGAAACAAACTTGAAACATAATATTATGAATGTTAGCCTTTTAACCCTTTTCGAAACATGCATATTACTCTACGCTGGAATGGAAAGCTGATGTTGAACCCTAATCAGGGCATCAATACCTGACGTGATAAAGGGCTTATTGTTTCTGCGATCCTCGATAACCGATATCGTGATTCGGATTCGGATATGGAGTGGTTCGAGTGGTTTGGAGGGCGTGTTCGCACGTCCACTGGACGTGGTGCGGACAGACAAAACAAACGACGGTACGTAGGTTCAATATGGCCGACCTAATTCTCGCTTTTACAGGTGTTACATTTTTACGTAGCTTTGGGAAAGTGCAGCGTGTCTTTATTGTAAATGCGATGAAAAAAAATAAGACCACTTTACAAGTAACTTTTTACAAAAAATAATAATTAATAATGCTACAGATTTTAGCCAGCTCAACTAATAAAAAATATTTTGGCGAAACATGTTGGCAACAGAACGCGGTTTTTTGTCCATTAATTCCAACAATAACTGCCGTTCAGGCTAAATTCGAACATTCATCAAAAAAGCAAGTAAATTGCACAACCATATGTCGTGACACCTTTTTGTAGACCCCAAACAAAAAGAAAGCCAATAAGTTTATAGCTATACTAGCGTGATCCCAAACCAATTATGTTAGTTGGGGGAAAATAACAATAAAGTAATATAATTTAGACGTACGGCGGACTTGCCAGGGTCTAATTTAATGAAGGATTGGGACTCGTTCCCATCATTACCCGATACAAAGGTTGTAATAAAATAAAGCCCTGTACTCCCCAAACATACATGTGGCATAACGCGCCGCAAGAGAATTCTTTAATCGAACCTGGTAAATAAACGAAGAACCTTTAAAAATAATTGCAATATACTTTATAGTCAGATCATCCTGACTAATATTATTATTACTATAGCGAAGAGATTCTATTATCTCTTTACGCCCATAGGTAATCTTGTTTAGATTGAGTTTGAAATGCAGATATTTTGATTTACATGAGAGACATTCGGATAATTTTTATTACAGAAAATTGTATGCTTACAGCGAAATTAAGAAACAGAACAGTGAGCATATAAATATTATTATAACACAGTGTTAATGCAAAATCTCTTGAAATGAACAATCTCAACGTAAAAATGAGGCTCCTGAGGCTAGATAAAGCCGAGAATTAGTTTATATTCCAACTTAAAACTTCCTTTGACAGGCTTAGTAAGTTAAAAGGTATAAACAGAATAAAGATTGGCGTTTACGTAGCCCCGGGCGCTGATACAAGGGCCGCATAATTAATTTTGATACGACGGCGCTGTGATAACCCGATTGCAGATTCTATTACCTGCAAGCTCACGTCGGGTCTCCTCAGTATTTGGAAATGTAAGCGCCTTACAAATTTTTGTCTAACTAGAATTGAAAGTTTGGTGCAAGATATTCTATTAAATGTATTTGAAATTGAGTTAGGAGGATAGCATGATATTTTTAAAAGTGTTTTTAATAAATCAAATAGGTATAGTTTGATTGACCCTCTACAAATATTTTTTCTTACGTATCCAAGTTTTTGGTTCAGCAGATGAAATAATATTATTATTTAATCAGGCAACTCGATTAGATTAGATTATATGATAGAGGCTCTTAGGCTTTTTTAATCTTTATTTTGACTTGTGTTTGGTGACTATATGTACATGTTAACCTTTAAAATGCGTAGGCACGATTCATAATATATTTTGTTTAATATCGTTACGTTAACATAATTATATTTATGTTTGAATTTATAACTTGTTTTTGAGTTAAAATATATTGCATCGATATATATGTATATTATATATCGATGATTAAATTCAAGTTGTGTCCAGTTTCAGACAATTAATACCTAAAATTACATGTAATCTATAAACTTTAGCAATTATCTTTGAAAACACGCCATTTCATGTGGTAACAACAATACAGTATAGGGTATTAATCGTAAAATTTCCTTTTACAATGTCATTAGGGAAATTGGCGTCGTTAATTTATAAAGGCTGCCTTTAACTGCTTTGGTATCGACGGGTTTAACGTAATCCCGCGGTTTGGTTTATAGCGGTGATACCGCACGATTTATATCGATTATATCGAATACATAAATATTATCTGTAGGTTATATTTTCGATTAATGGAGGAAGCGAATCGTCGTACTTACCTTACCGTCCTTTGTTCTTGGTAAAAATATATATGAGAGTTATGATAGCTCGTTAGAATGTCAAGATTGTAAGGGATTTGACATATTGCAATGGCATATTCATATGTCAGTCATGACACTTGCTAACCAACTCTACACAATCACCGAGGAGGTTAGAGTGCTATTTTTTCAGTAACTCGAGCATTGAATCTCTGAGAAGCAAATTCAAAGAAATATGTATTCTAACTGTTGCTTGTCAATACATTTTGGATAATGTACTGTTCGTTAAAAAGAATTTAAGTAAATTGAAATCTAAAAATGATATTCTCAGTAGAAACACTAGAACTAAGCACAAGTTAGATTTACCGGTTATCAGGCGTAGTAACGTATGTAAATCTTTTAAGGGTCAATAATATGAGATTGTTTTTCCAAGTTATCTAAATTCACTTAAATCATCAGTGCAGTGTTTTATATGGTAGTGTTTTTTGGTGTATTTTTAACACCCTCTATCTTAATTTGACGGTTTCGACGACATTTCGGTACTTAAGAATAATTTTTTAAGTACCGAATTGAGTACGAAATCTCATTATTATACTATGATAACCAGAGACATAATAAACAGAATTAGTTTTGATACAATATAAGAAATTTATTCTTCATTCGACATGAAAACTTCCGTCATCACGTCACCGATTAAAAGCGACCCCGTCACGTTTGGATCGATTGCGTTTCTTTGAAATCGAACTTAAATTAGGAATCCTTTATGAGGCGTTCCAATTCCTTTTAATCTCTCTCATGTTTTGGTATAAAGTGTCAATAGTAACACGGACGACGTGCGGCTCGGATTACCGAAAAAAACGAACTAAAGGCGTATAAGTGCCAACAAAAGTGCGCCGAACGCCGGGACGCTGGATCGAATTTCGTCGCGAATGTACTTATTGATTGAAGTTTTTGTCTTTTGTGCGAATTCAAAGTTATGAATTGAAAATATGGAATGCATTCTCCGGAATTTGATAGCCACCGAAAAAAAGTTCTAAGCAACGAAATCTGTTCACTTCTTTTATTTAGGTCGCAGACACAAAGACAGATCAAAACGATCCTTTTGATTAAGGTGTCAAAAGTCTCATTCTGAGCGCGTCTTTAGAATTAAAATATTTTATCCTTCTCATCACTTCTATTTCAGGTGTCAAGTCAGCACTTATAATAAATATTATACAATAACAAGCAAACCCAGCGAAATCCGTTTCGCCACCGGATGTCTTCGATTATGCTTTGTATCATGTAGATGTGGCCGTATGTGAAAAATTATTTTCCGTTTTCTACTTTTTTCTTGAAATTTTTCCTGAATTTTCTTTACTATAAGCTCCACGGAGCTCGAGACCCTTCCGACGACTGCAAAACTCCACCACAGTCTCGAGTGGGACCCGAAATATTAATAAAGGAAATATTGATATGTTTTACTGTACGTCAATTAAAATAATTTATACATTTTATATACAATGAAATATGGGTGCTTTAATAGTTAATCTAGGCATAATTGGCGCCGGATATAAGTCATAACTTTTAGTACACGTTTACGGCAATGAAATTTATAACGTCATAAACAAATAATATTGGCAATACTTGAAACTAATTAAACTAGTTTCGCTACTGTACCTATTATATTATTATGTATTAATCTTACCTACAACAAATTAGCGATATGCTGTTGTCAAAAAACAGCCTTCAATTATTAAAAAAAAACAAGAAACCCGACTGCTTAAAAACTGAAAAGAATTTATTAAGTTAAACTAAGTGTTAATTTAGAATTTTCAGTACTTTCAATATGAATTTGTAGAACTCAAGCCCGTTGTTTTATTCAAAGAAATGTCAATATCCATTTAGCCGCTTGGGCTGTAGAACGTGTCAAAGAAATGGACATACATACATACACAAATACGTACATATATACATGCATATATACATACATACGCTCAAATTGCCGTCCTTCTGGCGCAGTCGGGTGAAAAGAGAGCTCTGTATATTTCAACTCTGCTGGCGCTATTCAGGTTGCTTTCGATAAGATGACCCGCAGGGCTATTATGTAAAAATAGCGATCAATAATCTGCAATAGCAATGAACTTGCATCCAATTGCTAAAGTTCAAAGGAACTATATTTTGCATAAAAATCGCTGAATCGTAAAAAATTGCTGTCAGAATCCATACGAAACAGGAACATTGCGACTAGATTACTATCTCGTTGTTATATGATACGAATTTACGATTTCGGAGCAATAATTGCGCAATTAATGCTATCGCGAGATGCATGACAGTCCTGCTGTTTGCTTTATTTGAAATATTCACTCCGGGAGTGCCAGCAGTAGTGAAAAACTCAACAACAAGGGCTAAGCAAACGTAGAAACTAGAAACAGAAAAAAATACATTTTTTGCATTTTCCAAAAGCGTCCCACCACTCTAATAATGCCACTTCGAAAACCTGAGTACATTTATGTCCAAAATATCGTGCGTTTTCACAAAAACTATACGGAAAACATATTACGCTATTAAAATAGACTAATTAACACGTGCATTCACAAAGCTAAGTAATCTCCATAGCGGAAACGACGTTAAAATGTACAAAGCCGTTGACATCCATTGCAATCTGAATATCAAAATAAAGTTCACGAATGCATTTTTTACTTTATAAAAGAGTCGGTGCGGTTTCAGCTAAAAAGGAATAAAATTAACATCGCAAATGCTAGTCAGACGTGCGAAAGTACGTTGTTCATTTTAACATCTTTTGTAACTTCTGTTTGCTGTCACTGTTGTTTTTTTTTCTTTACAGCAAGTGAGAACTCTTGAAATCATTTTTAAAGTGTAGTTCGTAACGCAAGTTACAGTTTAATTCGCAATGAGGTAAAGCTTAATATCACTTTAGAAATACTTTTAAATATCTATAGAGGTGCTAAAAATATTTTGTCCTATGCCAGAGGTGTATTCCTAGTTTTTATGAAAATAAATAAAATAAAATGTATCTTGATATTTGTGCATGAATTAGATCATAGAGGGGGGGGGGGGGGAGGGCAAATAGAATACTATATATTTCTTGACGGCGTCGTGTGATGTGTCAAATT
>JAOTAV010000006.1:1612572-1627508 GCA_026546445.1 Cyclargus thomasi
TTAAATATGTGTATCATATAATAAAAATCTTAAATATGTGTATAGTATAAAAGTATCAAATATATTTCCGTTGTCTGATACATAAGTCCCTCGAGTACTTAGCACGGGGCCAGATTAACGTGGTGTGAAGCGTCCATAGATATATTATTATTAAGAAAAAAATATATTGAACAGCTTTAAAAAGTCAATTTATTATTTAACGTTATAAATCATGACTTAATTTTTCTACTTAACTTTTTATTACCACACACTTAAAGTTATGCCGACTAATGGTGTCATAAAATAGTATTTTAACGAATATCTTTAGAGCCTTATTGGAACGTCCTCTCGAATTTATTCTCCGTTAATTTCAGCTTACGCTTGTAGAGTTGGTGTCGGGCTAAGTTTATGATATTAATTCAATAACGTTACATGAACGCTAAGAACAATTAGTTTCTGGAGTACAAAATCAATTAAATCTTACTAACGACGCTATTCAGACTTTGACTGTCGACCGCAACCGCAGCACAAAGGATTCAACAAATAGGGAATCATAATATTAATTATTTAATTATCGTAACATCTTAACATATTGGAGCTTCTACGACAAAGATTCAATGAATTTATTGATGAATGCTCCAGGGGTTGTAGGACTGAGAATGGTTTGGTTATCAATCGTATATTGTATTTGCGATATTGCATTTTCTTCATATAGAATATAGTGTGTATTCAAAACTACCTATAGCTACGATATTTGATAGTTTATATTTATTACCAGGTTTGTTTGACTTTAGTTGTGAAGTAAGTTTTTATAACCCAAACCTTTTTATTATTCATCGACGACACCAAAAAGCTGTATTTCCACAATTTTATCTAGCTCACATAGGTAGTTTGGATCCCTAACAAAATGTTTAATAGAAAAATATTTTTGCAATAAATGCTACATTGAATAGTTCCCTGCCACTGGATTCAGCCCACGTACGGAATACACGTAAACGTCTGCCTCCCGCATTATTGATACAAATAGAGATATCAATTGTTTCGGACAAGCACACACGACGTGGCGATGAAAATAATTCTGACTGGCCATTAGAGAGCCCTGGGGTGCCTTTGTTACAATTTTTATCGTAAATGCGAGTTTATAAATCTGCTTCCTGAGTTCTATGACATTTGTGTCATTATATTTTCATTTGTTAGGTTATTGATGGCAAAGTTTTGTAATTTGTAAATATGGCGGCGAGTTTCACAATAATAGTTTCAGAACAACTGTTTGTTCCATAGAATAAATAAAAGTAAAATATATTTTGTGTTACTAAACTCATTTTCAATATTCCACCCAAACCTTTCTATGATATGCCCGAAAACACTGATGACAAAATGAAATGTAAACGTTTGTACAGTTACTTAGCATCTAATTCAGTGAGGTTGAAATATATCAGTTGGGGTGTTATGCACCATTAATCACCGTACGTTTGATCGGTTAATTATGAGAAAAGAAAACATTTACTTCACATTTCCGAAATCGTGTGACTTAAAATCAACAAACAAAACATCGTCACGGTTCGTTGCAATTGCCTCAAATGTGATGTTATAATATTTTCGTTATTGTTATTGCGGTCATCATCATCAATACGTTCATCATTATCATCATTTTTAGTTTCCAATAAGTCCCTTACATTACGTTTCACTTGATATTGTGATTTCTTATTATTTATGTATTATCAAAAAAATCAGTCATCATTACCATACCTAAGAAATAAATTTTAAGAGTAACAATTAATCTCTAAAGGATTATAATAAACAATATATTAAAAATGAATAGAATTAGAATCACAATTATAATTATGTGTATTTTAACAAGAACTCTTTTGATTTGCATTCAACAGCTTCCAGGACTATTGTAGTACAATTCCAGTAATGTTATTTACGATTTGCTACGGGCATTATTCATTGTAGGTACATATAATAATGTCTTACCTGCTCTACGTTTTTACTGAGCTATAAACAATTTAAGTGGCATCGAACATTGAACACCGGAAATACCAATTATCATGGATGAAGTTTTCTTAGAATCAACTATTACTATCAGTGTTGTACCTGACAGACAACAATGATACATTCATTTAAAGATGTATAAATTTTAGCGCTTAAAGTGGTTTTGTGCAGTGTGTATATTCAACAAGAAAGTGCTTCATACAATTTTATATTGCGTCATAGTCAGTAAAGATAAATGGAATTTTTTTTTCCAGATTAGAGGTCTATTATTGTACTGAAATTATTACGTGTATAATTGTAAATATTAAAAATAATTTTATTATTAACATTACCAAAATTAGTAGAGACGGGCTCCCCGCAATTACTAATATCTTCCAAAGTAAATATTTTTTAATGCACTTCTGTTGATATTTCCCATCTATTTGCGTCTGAGGTTATCGAACTCTACGTCTCGGTTTGAGATAGAGTTTTGGGCAGTTGTGTCACAAAGTTATTGTAATCATTTGATGTTGTTAGATTCCTCTTCCATGTTTGGATATTGGTGTTGTTGTTTAACATAACGAAATAATTGTATCAATGAGCAATGTAAGAAAAATTTTGTTAAGTTGACAAAATTTTTTGAAGATATTAATGATTTACTTTTACTTTAGTAAAGATATAATAATATTAATTTGAACCAGAAATCAACTTGAAAGTTCGAAACAAACAACTGCTATACCTGTTTGATGAGGTTGATTTTATGATTTAATTTTGTATATTTATTGCAAAAGAATTGACAAACAGTTGTATATGTCATTAGAAATTTTGAGCTTTTAAGCGCAATACACTTATACCGAAGGTGTGCTATTTTCACCGGAGTTTTGGTTGATACAATCATAACAGTCTCGGCTCGGGAATGCAGAGCCGACCAACCTCTTAGTGCGTTGAACCAAACACGTTGCAGATTCACATAAAAATAAGCATCACACAAAATTGTTATCTCAAGTCACTTTATTTACAACAGAATATCACTTCAATACTACAACAAAGAATTATACAATGTTGGAAATTGGTATCGTATAGTTCCGAATAAGTTCGGCGCGCACAGACGAACGTCCGTCGAGCGTGCCGGCCGGCCGAGAACTAGCCTGAGCTTTCATTCCATACAAAACTTTTAAGTCATGGAGACGGCAAAGCTATGTCGCGCCTCTACAACTCACGCACACAGCGCCGCGCTCACCCTGTACACAACACGCGTAGAGCTTCCAAGTTCACTAAATAAACGAACACCAACACACACGTAAGCGTTCACTGTCTACCCCCTGCTCATGGGACTAGAGCGGGACGGCAATATCAACAATGCATTTGAGCCACCGCGAGCGAAAGAGAAAACGTTACAAAACAGATGTATATCATTTCACGCAGGTAAGTATTGAAAATGTTGGCGTGTGGGAGTGAGACCGCACGTAATTTAGCTTATGTGAAGCCGGTCGAGAGCGAAAGGGACGGGAACTGTCCAAGTCACCCACTATACATTCCTTCCTGATACCGGTGCGCCGTCGTACCTTTCGATCGTTCAAGTGGCAGATGAAGCTTTTAGGGCTGTCACCTGTTTGATATTGACAAACAAGCCTATAACGTAAACAAATATAAATGACGTAACGGTAATGAAGTATTTTATAGCTATTTAAGGACTGTACTCGTAAATGTTAAAAAATGTTAAGCTTTTGTGTCTTTTTAAAATAATAGCTGCCCAATACGTACCGCGTTAGGTATTAAATTAGGAAAACTAAAATGTTTGAATTTGACAGCACAATCCACGTCTGACAAAAAGGCGAATTTGATAGTGCATATTTCATTATTATTATACAAAAAATTATAAACTAGCGGAAAAGCGGGACTTTATGAGGGCGCTACTGCCATTGTCAACAACAAAGTGACAACACAACACTTTGCTTACAATAGTATTTTGTATGGAAATGACAAATTGTTTATCAGAGGGTTAATGATCCATACCGCCAATCTAGATCGAATGCACAATAGTTGATAAGTGGACAACAATTAATTTTAGTAACTAATTAAATACTAATATCAATAACAATATTTTCAGCCTTCAATTTTTGTTAAAGAATTCGAACATAAACACTATCCTGATACTGAACAGTTTATAATTCTGTTATTTACTCTTGACTAGAAAGCTAGCATAAAAATTTAGTTTAATTTTTTTTTATAAAAGTGCTAAGGCAATTAAAATTCAAGAAGAAGAAAGCGTAATTTAGATTAATAAGGTAGATAAGTAAAAGATTAAGATATGTAAAAATGTAGAGACAGCCCTACGTCAAGATGTCACAAAGTAGCAGGTAGTGCAAGGTCTAACATGTTGCAAATTTCGGCCGCGGCTTTTTACATTAGCCTCAAGACGCCGGGGCTAGAGTGCTTCACATGCTATGAATATGTCTGCTCTAGTTAAAGTTCTTTTTCAAATGCTAATTTTCTTCCCTTTTCTATCTGACACTTTAAAATTATTTAGAGACTCCACACACACTTTGCCTTGAAATATTGTGTCTTCAAATTCTTCTTGGCTTTGAAGATTTTATTTGTTTTAGCATTATTCTTTGGCAGGAGCGACCGGTAAATATTCTGATTAATGATTTGGTTCATAGTTCCTGTCAGGTGCTTATTCCCTGCGAAGTGGGAGCTTAAATAGATTTATTATAGACAGTGAACCTTGTTGACATTTTATTTCACTTAGCGTGACAGACGTCCCGCTGCCAATGATAAACTACCTTTTGCCATTTGACTGGGCTTTCTGATGTCTGTACAGTGGATATTTCCTGAAATATCCTCACTTCTGTTCCTACTGAAATAGAATACATTCGAAAAGCTACTCTACGAATAGATGAAGACAATTTAGCTCTTTATTGCCTTCTTTTATTCAGCCAACCTTAATTTAGATCGAGTCCTACAAGTTACATATTATCATCATAATTTTGTAATATAAAAGAACGGGATGAACTAAAAATACAATCTACAGCTAACATTTGTAACTAAATAAATGATATCATTAAGTATGGGATCGAAGAACAGCACATATAAGATAGTCCAGTTACGATAATGAAATGTGACAGTAATAGACAAGATCGAATCTCAAAAAAGTGACAAAAAGTTTAAGAACACCCGAAAACTAGTATCCATAAAAACTATAGGTGCTGGAGCGGCTCGAGAAAAACACTTCTGCGAAATCCGAGCCGGTCGGTGGTCTGACGTTAACGCGGCCGGACAACGTATCACAACATGCTGTTTCTACGTAACATACCCACAAATTAGTATAACTTTACACCTCCTTATATCTTTTTCATACGCGAAGTGACGGCTTAATATTGGGATTCACGAGAATTTCGGATATCGGGGGCGACGGAGCGATAAAAACACAAAAATACACATGGAATATGACGTGTTTCTGACAGGTTGAGACGGGTAAAGTGTCCGTACACTTCATTAGACCCAAACTCTCTACACAATGAAGTTTTTAAACTCCTAACTCTAGCGAATATCGGATTTCGAGGTGTCTGGATAGCTAGAATTAGAAATATAATAAGGATCTTGAAAAACTTCGCTATAAATTGTAACTATTACTTGTAACTTACTCACACGACTGATACTTCTCCCTCAAAACTACAATTATTTGTATTTTCGAACAAAATATATATTTTTTCGATACATGGTAATTCATAACGCAGACTGACTTGTCTAATCTATTTATTTGCTTTAATTCATAAATTTCCTCCTATTTTAATTAGCTCTTTCTGTACATAAAAAAATGTAGCAAATTTAACAAAATTTTGAGGGAATGCGATTTCTACCTTAAGGAAATATTTGCAATATAATTTGGACGTTAAAGAATTTCATCTGAACATCATAAAACGAATTCACAAGGAAGTTGTAAATATTTTACCGGTTAATAAAGATCAAGAAGCAACGGTGGTAAAAATGTTTAGATAAGTCGTAAGCCCGAGGAAATTGACTGAATAGGACACAGGTATAATGACAGCATTGTGGCATTCAGTAGTAAGTCGCTATTATGTCCTAAGGAACACAATACACGGCTTTGCTGTCAGAGATACAATAAGCAGCTGTTCCGCAGACTAAGATGTATGGCATAGTTGTCCAATGTCTATTACTTTTACTCCGACGCCGAGGAGAGGTAAAAATATTGAACTGGTGTAGGGCACAAACATATGACAAATAATTTTGTATGACAAATAATATGGTAAGTTTGGTTTAGTTTGTTATTATTTTATTTGTAACACATTTTAAAAATTTATTTTTGTGCTTAAGTCTTCTAAGTCCATTTAGGCTAAAAAATTAAAAAGCGTTTGCCAAAAATTCTAACGCAATGAATTATAAAATCAATCAGCATTTTTATTATCTATTATATTATTGCGTGATATAATAGATAATTCAGGTTATAATAATGAACTTAAAAATAAACACCAAAAGTTTCATTTGAGCCGAAAATATCGGTAAATCTGTACCAGGTTTTAAATTATTTTGCGGTAATGAGATGTTTCGGTATGATAAGGTCCATTGTGCGGCTTAATTTATGTACAGGTATTGATTTTATTTTTGCATAATAGTAGCATTTTGTTTTCTTGACGGTACGTTATTATATTATTATTGTTTCACATTATCAAAAACAAACATACGTGACGTTCGGCGCGTGCTGCATCATGCATGTACAATGCTGACTCACGTGTAATCACATTTATTGGTCAGTCAATGCTTATTGCCTCTTATCGATTTTTTTCACTAAGCCTATCAATTTATGCTATCAAATAATTTTTAATTTTTGTTACAATTTAATAACAAACGTCACCACCACGAGCATAATTGCAATTTGAAAATCCCATTCAATTAACAACGAAATTGATTATTTAAGTTATTCAGAGCGAACAAACTTCGAAATAGAAATTTCGAGCGCGTCGCATTTTATAGCTATAGTAAAACGTCCATGAATTTAGACTGGAGAAAATCGAGCAAAATATAAGTCAGTG
Organism: Cyclargus thomasi; assembly: GCA_026546445.1. Lineage (NCBI taxonomy): Eukaryota > Metazoa > Arthropoda > Insecta > Lepidoptera > Lycaenidae > Cyclargus > Cyclargus thomasi. Next base: position 1,619,580 of record JAOTAV010000006.1, read on the forward strand.
GTCCCGGACGGCGGCGGATAGTACGATCGCATTATTCACGTACTCCTATGAATTTTTATGCGCCGCCGCGAGCGATCGGCCTGCTTCAATGCGGTGCGCTGCGCCCGCCACGAAGGCCAGAATATAATAGCAGCGATGACAAAAGTGGTCGAGCTAACCATTGATTTAGATTTCACGCCGGAACAAAAAGACAAAAACTTCTGTATAGTCTGGCTGTCACGTCAACGTGCCACGGAATTTTGGTGGGTACGGCGATGGCATAGTACTTATAATCTCCCGTTGAATTTCGTTGCTAATTGGAGGCATTGTGTAGAGTTCTAGTTTTGTTTACTCCTAATAGGTTCTTAGCGTTTCCCAATTGTGAGGTTTAGTTTTCTTCTGATTGAGTTGTATCACGGTTTTATTAGCACGCTTGCCATTATCGCTGAAGGAAAGTCTTTTTTAAAGGGTAAAACAAAGTAAATACGAATAAAAAAACTAAGGAAATGCTACTCCCATTCTATTACTATTTTTAGATTGTTCTTCTTTGAACTCTCATCTAATATAAAACGTAAAATTTTTTAATAAGCCTTTTGGAACTTTTCTTTAATTTAATATACCTAGCAAATTATAATTTATTGTCAGTATCTTCCTATAATCTAAATCGGTGTTCCTATTCCTTTGTATATTTATATCTGTGGTGAATGGTTATGCATTACACAAGGAATATGGGACTTAAACGTGAAATCTTTTGAGTATCGATCTAGGAGTTGCTTTTCTCGTGGTTTGTAAACGTCCGATGTGTCGGACAGGGACGAAGCCGGACGCTAACTCGACGTCCGCTTGGCGGAGGTGGGACGTGCAAAAATTATTGCGTCGTCTCAGTTCGTTTCAATACAAATGTCTTCAAGTTTTAATACAAATCTACCAAATTAAGGGGAATACATGCATCAATTGTCTTGACCATACATTCGGAGTTTCGAAAACCTCCCCCGGCTAACAGTAAATAATTAATATACAATTAATAAAAACAAGAAATAACTATTTCTCCTTAGGGATTATAGTATCACTTATATGATATTGAAAAAAATCATTAATCTTAACAGTTTAATTTCGTAGTTATACCAGTTTTTTTATAAAAAATCGATGTCCACGGTACATTTTTTTTCTGATTAACTATAAGCTTAGGAAAAAAGCTAGTAATGAAAGAATGAAGATAATTCTATGATAAATATTTCTAAATAATTCAGAACATAACTTGATTACGTATTTATTTCTGTAATCATTTAAACGATATTAATAACATTTTTCACGTTAAACTAATAGGCTTAGATCCTCCATCACTAGGGTGGAATTTAACCAACTGTAACAAAGCCATGCTTAAAATCACAGGTGGGGTCCTTAAAGTGACGACCTCTGTGGCTCAGTTGGTATGCGCGTTGGTAGCGTAAGCCGGGGTTCACGGGTTCGAATCCCGCAGACCGAGCAAAAAGTTTCTAAATGTTCGTGGGTCTTGGAAAAGTATTAAATGCATTTCCGTTGTCTGGTACCCTTAACACAAGTCCCTCGGGTACTTAACACGGGGCAAGACTGACGTGGTGTGAAGCGTCCATAGATATTATTATTAAAGTGGGCCATACTTTGAGTACTGTGTATAGAAAAATCCAGTAACAAAATTATGTAAAAAGGTATTTTTTACGCGCGAAAATCGCACTTATCTTTAGATTTCTGTTTTAGAGTCTATATGATTAATATGAAGTCATATGAATTTAAAAGGCAAAATTAAATTAGATAAAAATATTGCAACAAAACAATAATTACCTTTCTCTAATCGATGGCTTAAGGTGAATTTAGAAGATTGTAGAACTGTACATGTTTGATTTTTTAACATTGACAGTAAAATAAACGAATTTGCGGCTGAGTAGGTTCAGTAATAAATTGATAAGCAACAAAGTTAACAAAGAAAGTTATGGTCAGTACATCAGTGCTACGGAACCCGAAGGTGTAATCAATCAGAGCGATATTATTGTGATTTGTTGTTGGTCCTCTGCCCTCCGCCCTCCGCCCTCGGTCTAACCATTAGTTTGATTAGCCCTACCGATTGTGTGCCGATTGATTTCTCAAACTGTTCGCTTCGGCTCGATCGCGACAAATATCCTCTCAAATATAAACTGCAGTATTTGTCCTCACACAAAAGGAGAGAAGTACTATAATTTACCAGTTTTAAGACGTCTAATAAAGATATTAAAGAGATGTTTAATTTTATTTTCCTCCGATTTAGGATTCCATCATTCGTCTTTTTTTTTTTTTGAGAAAGTCTGCTTAGATGTCTCAGTTTAGTTCACCCTCCAGCACTCGCGTCCCCAGAATTTACACGGGAACTCGCGCGGTGAGTATTTTGCTCACGTTTATGAATGTCATTCAATGCAGATTCTAGTAAGTAATATATATCCTTTCTCACTCAATTAAGTAAATTGTACTTGATGTGTTATAGAAAATATACATTTTAACCTTTTTTTAAAGTAACAATTTCTTATTTAAGCTCACAATTAACTTTTCTGTCGTGTGGGGCAATCTGAAAAAATTATAAATCTTGATCATATATGCGGTTTTTGTATATATCAAATGTTGTTTAAATATAATATGTTAAAGTATTGCAGATATATTCTTGTTTTCCATACAACCCTTACTTCACCCCGTCTACAATCGCATCGTAATATTTTAATTGAGCTGCATAATACATTTTTGTCGATATATTTTATCCTATCCCATCTCTATTGTTAGTCCTTTTTCCATCCACCCACAAAAATGGCAGTAATCAAATTGCCTCTTTGGCTACGCTTAATATCTTAGGTTTAGCGTACATGTATAGATAGGTCGAATGCCAACTTCAAACTAACTTCGAACGCATATTTCATCGTCGATCTAATAAAAGAATGCGTAACTTCATTCGACAAGCATATTTTTGATCAACGAAAACGTGTTGACTAGGAGCTCTGTAGTATTTGTCCTAAGAAAACTCGCGAGGCACAAAAAGAGGGTAAGTGACGCAAAGTTGAATAAAGAGGAGGTCGTAGAGGCCAAACTCTCGAGGATGTCGCTGAATGACGCCTGTTTATTTGACTCGAAGGAGACTATTCCTACGTTTTCCTTGAAACGTACTTTGAAGAGCCGTACCATGAATCTTTGAACGTGTAATCTTCGATCATGTATTTAAATTGAATGACAACACCGAATTTGTAAGCGAATTTCCTTTTTTATTTTCTTTTCATTGACATCTCTTTCGATACTGGGTTATTATTCCAGTAACATCGTCGTCTGGGAATAAGAACCGAGACTTTGGAATAATTGCCGTAGAATTATGATTTTATTTATATGATTTATATTTATATAGTATGTACAATCAGAGCAGTTGTAGTAATTTGGTCAGGTTATAGCAAAATCAGCTTTCAGACCACGACTAACATGGAATTGACATACTTCGACTAAATGACGTAGGTCCGTCAACTGGCTCTCTTTCAATTTCCCTTATTATACAATAATTATAATGGAAGACATTACCTGAAAAAGCCGGTAAGTAACAAAAAAATATTCAATTTTTGCGCATATGGACAATTTTAGACCGGAAAAATAATTAGAAATAAAAATGTGGCTTCTATGTCTAGCTAGTAGGTTAGTGACAAGTTTTCTTAGAATTACAAGGAAAATGAGTGATTAGCTTTTTTTTGCTCTAATGTTGAACAATGTAAGTTGTTCGCTTCTTCCACCTATGTTGAGAAAATGAGTGATTAGCTTTTTTTTGCTCTAATGTTGAACAATGTTAGTTGTTCGCTTCTTCCACCTATGTTCTCAATTACTAATGTATGAATGGTAACATGTAAAATTATTTTCCTCAATTCCACAACAAAATGCAGGTTGTATTATGCTACGAAAATAAGAAAGATGCAGAACTGAATGCAATAAAATTAAAATCACATAAATTACAGCTGATTAAAAAATAACGGCGAATTATGTAAAATTTATGTTTTTTCATCAGTGTCTGCTGCGCGGGGCATAAAGTTGATTGGAACTCATAAATCCTCGAGTATAATTTGGTTAGCTATTTTAGGCTGTAGCCAGCAGGGATACCTTGTTACCTTTTACCTTTACTTGTGTATATTTTCATATACTTTAAATGTAGTTAAAGAAGTGTTCAAAAATTTATCGTTTTTTAGATTACCTTTTGGTAATCTAATTTTATATGAACTTTATTTTATTCAAGCGGTCAACACATGCAGAATCGTAATAAAAATAGGCAAACGGAATTCCAAACAAATCAATCCTATTTGGACCTAACAAAGTAAACCCTTCCTACACAAAGGAATTCAGCGTTAAACGTTTGACCCTTCAAAACGTAAGCGCCCTCTAAATTAGTTTTCACCGCGTGAGCCGACTTCATAATTATTTTTCTTTTCGATGCGTACCCGTAATCGAACCCGACATCAAACTGTTGCAAAAGGACAAAACAAAATGTATAAAGGAAATTGCTTCCACGAAATCCACTTCTATCTTCGGCAATAAACGTTGCTCGGGCCGGGCGTCTAATAGCAATGAAATCACGAAACCAAAACTCTAGTTGGAGTTCCGCCCGACGTGGCTCGGCTTGAGACATCAATCAGAGGATACAATTGTATTTCTCCCGTACACTCGACTACGGGTTGAGGATATTTCTATTAAGAAAATGCGGAAAAGTGTATTAAAACATTAAAAAATATTGCGTATTTTCAAGAACTATCCGAATTTTCAAGAAGGGTCCAAAAATATATAGATTTAGGTTCCCTTTTTTTTCCCGAATTCCCAAAAAAATTATATTTAAGTTGTTTACAAAATAAATTAAGTATATTCTAAAGTATAATAATAATTATAGATAAATAAATACAGATTTAAAAAATACACCAAAAGTAGACGTAAGAATTACTAGAAAAATATCGTTGTCGTTTTCCTAACTTTATTTTCGAGCGTACTCCAAAAGCCTTAAATTTTAACTCGCAAAGTAGTTAATAGCATTAAACTGCAATCGAGAGGAATCGGCGAAGATTCTACAAATCCTCTCACGCGCCCTGATTAGTTACTTTGCTAATTATAAACTTTAAACATAATCAAGTTTTAAACGCCAGTAAAAGAGGGCTTGTAAATATTTAAAAAGGGAAACATTTTTAGGAGTTTTATATTATTGTTGGAAACGTGAAATCCGCAGACTTTCCTCTGTTTCAGAACAGTTTATTGCTATTAAAACAATATTCATTAAATGTAAGTGCTATAAAAACTTTCATATTTTCCCCATTATTATTCATATCGAAAATGGCCAAGTTTTTCGGATAATCCTCGTTTTAGTACCGAGGATTATTAGGAATTACAGAGTAATTTTGAGGCAGTCTTTTAAATAAAACCGGAGTGAAAATATAAACAGTGACAAGTATCATTGACTGTCTTGTTTATTATGTAATGTGGTTTTATGAAAGAGTATTATAATCATTAACTTATATACATCAATGATTATAATAATATCGCTAGAGCGGTTCTTCATTTAGTATGTAAAATGTAATGAAAAATTTCATCAACCGGCGGATCATTCTGCTGTCAAATTTATCTTTGTGCTCAAAATCAACCATTTCTTAACTTAATACACAGCAAGGAACATTTAAGATTATTTCGTTAGAACAACACAATTCTAATACACTGCTCTATGTAACAATTTACATGTAATTTGGTGCCTACTACATTTTATGATATGAAAACAATACTTAACAAACCACAAACCACGTACAAACTTTAAGTATTACAAATTAATATAATAAACTCCTAAGATAAATTATTTTCTTTTGAGACTTTATTAAGAATTATATCTTATAATTTGCCTGTCAGATACACGGCGACTGAAAGGTCTTAACTCGTTATAAAATGTATAAAACTACGTTTCTTTGTTAAAACTGCCCCAAGCCGTGATATCTGAGGTAGTTTGTACTAATTTCTAATGTTCTATGGCTTTATTAAATAATAAAAAGTAAACGAGGTGAGTTAAAAAAATTATAATATTACAGCAGTAATTATTAACAAAGTGATCACAAGTTTAATACATTCATACTTTCATACTTATATCATAAATGCAAAAATATATCTGTCTGTCTTCTTGTTTGTTTGTCACCTCTTCATGCTCAAACCACTGAACCGATTTTGCTGGGTATGAAGAGACATTGAGTCCGGGGAAGGATACATGATACTTTCTGTGGCGGAAAAATGTACGGTTCCCGCGTGATAAACGAATTTTGGCAAAACGGAGCTGCAGGCATCATCCAGTATTATATTATTATAATACTTCGAGTTATACTAGTTATATTATTACCGATGTATTCTGCAGAAATAATTATTTCAAGGTCTAGTTTTGATACATTCTACAGAAAATCATCAAATAACCTTTTAATTTGTACCTTAATTTGATCAGAATATGAATTTAAATTCAAAATAAAATGTATGTAAAGTTGAAAACCGACAGTCTATTTCCATAATGTCAAAATTCGATTTCCACGTTGTCAGATTTAAAACTATTTTCATAAATTCTATGCTTTCACTTAACAACAGAATGTACGGCCGAATACAGGGTGTCACAAAACTTTGTTATAATAGTTAAGGGGGCTTACGAGTCTACTGTAATTCTTTAAAAGTTGCAGAGCTAATTTTTTTATTTTTATGAACAGGCGCTAAGCGATTTACATTTGTGCACTTTTATAGAGAAATAGATAAAAAACGACTAGGACTAGGACACTTTAAATTATTATCACAGACAGACCCAGCTGAGTTGAAAACAGAAAAAAATTATAAAACTGTAAATTACGAGAATATGTCTTATAATTTCTAAAAAATACTAAATAGTATTTAACCGAAAAACGTTACGATTTAGCATTAGTATCTTAGGCTATAAAATGAAAGTATCTAATTTCAATTTGATTCAAAAACACCTTCGGTTTTCAGCAATCACTGAAAAGCAGTATAATTTCTTATGCTGTTTTCAAAATGTAGGTCACGAATCACTCATACAGTAATTTCAAAGATTGTGTTTAGATTTCTCGAATTTTCAACCCTCGGCCGCTGAATTAGTTTGTAAACATGACAAATGTAATGAAAAATCTTAGCTGTAAGTTTGTAGGTTAAAGGCACTTAATTAAGAAGCATTCTTTAACTGAAAATTAACTTTACAAAGCTACTCAAAACCAATCTATTCCTTCCTAGCATTTCCAGGATGCTTTTTCGACTACTTCTGATCCTTATACTACAGAAAAAATTAAAGAAAGTAAGTTAATACCAACATAAAATAGCAAAAAACTTCTAAGAACAACAATGTTAAAGTATGAATTATATACAAAATCACTTAAACGTACGATTGTTTGGTGTTTGACATGGATCTTTTCAATAAACTCGCGAGTTTGCCAGCTGGATGGCTGCCAACTGGTTTAGTGTTGATCTTATTTCATTACTAAATAATCACATTATTGACATTGTTACGAGCCTTTCAGGCGATTAATACTCGTAAAATATTTGAGCGTTGGCACTCGCCTGTATTTATTGGCATCATAATGGCAAAAAAAAATATGTGTATAGACACGCCAGGCCAAAGTTATGTGACCGACACGGCAAGATGCATACGGATTTGAATGTTGTATGCACCTTGCCGTGTCAAAATTAGCCTATCACCGAATTAAAATGTATCACAATATTCAAGCTAAACTTTGACGAATGGGACAGACATATTTTTCTTTTAACATTATTCCTAGCAAATGAGGACACATATTCGAATACAATATAAAACAAATACAGGATTTAACAAAAGTAGTTAATACTTTAAATTGTTTACAGTGTTTGTGTCCCGAAAATTGAGTTCTCTGTGAAAATGGTAGTGCTGTGAGCAAATTTTTT
>JAOTAV010000006.1:1632134-1656688 GCA_026546445.1 Cyclargus thomasi
CCGTATTTCTTACTTATTACTAGAAGACGGGACGAACCTGAAGTCCACGCGAACGAAGTCGCGGGCAAAAGCTAGTAATGTTATATAAGTTGAATAAGAAGTTTGGATGAGGTCCTAGGTACAAACAACCTATCATAAGGATTACAAACAAAGGATATAGGCGAAAAGCCTATAGATGACCCGATTTTTTAATAAAATAAAAATAGATCTTGATCGAAGGGCAGGGTAATATCTAGTGCTTAGTATACATTTACTTTATGATATTTAGGCGGCAAGCAAGCAGACGGGTTACCTGATGCAAATGCCGTCGGCCGTGGACACTCGTGACATCTGAAAAGGCGCAAGTACATTGCCGGCCCTTATGAGGGAAAATTGAATAGAAATAAGATAAGGGATAGAGGTTTAGAGAAGTTGTGCCACCGGTAAACTTACTCACTGAACGAAACACAAACACAATCCCATTTCACACCAGTTTTCTGTAAGGCCGTGGTATCACTCCGGTTGAGCCGGCCCCTTTCTGCCGAAGCATGGCTCTCTCACGGCAACTGTATGGGAAATGTTTTTGAAATGTTTATTGCCAAACAAATACTGTATGCTTCTTATCTACATTGAATCTTGTAGCCAGAAACGCGGCACGACCAAACGCTGACAATATCTGCATGTCTGGTTTACACGTATTAGATAGATAAGTAGGTAACCAAATTATAACTTAATTTTATGTTATTAATTGCATGTAAACACAAAATTTAGTAGCAAGTGGCAAAAAAACTCTCTTAAAATTTTATAGTTAAAATTTAGTACTACTTATCTACTTAATACGTGTTAACTAGACATTAGTGCATCACACAGAAAGATAAAGTTTGGAAGTGAAACTAAACAGTCTCACTAACTCCAGTCAATCGCGCATGGAGCTCGCATCATTTGTTTCACTGTCACAGATCCCGATCAGACCCCACGGCAAATAGCCCAAACCCTTTGAAGGGTTGATAAACCACAGACAAATAGACGAAAAGAAATACAAGTTGAAACCTACGGCTATGTGTCAATGAATCCATTTATTTAAAACATTTTACCCCTTCTCACAAGTATACGTCGCCGCTTTTTCGCCGGGTCATGTTGCGATCGTATTCGTGTAAAACCATCTTTACAAGTCTAAGCAGGCCAAGCCGCATAAAGAAGTAATGTTTGAGTAATAATTATGATAGCTTTCACATAGCGCGGCAACCGTGCCGGGTGTTTACTTTTGATGGCATCACAATCTCAGTAATACATGGACTTGTACAGATGCTTTTACATCAACACAGGTGCAACACGGCACTGATCTTTGACGATGACGTTAGCTTTGCTACCATTCTTGCGGCGCAGTTGGGAAATAATGAGTCTACCAACCGGGAAATTCAATTCAAAGGCATTATATTGCTCACTCGACTAATCTCAGCACCAAAAAATTTAAAGCAATATATATTTACATGATTAACTTAATCAAATATTGGCCGGCCGTGACATAGGCGGTGAAATATAATATCTATAAAACTAATATCAAATTTGTATAATTTAGCCATTTAAAAAAGAGAAAAAGTTAAGCAACCAAAATTAACAAAACCACCCTCAGCTATTTACGAAAATAAATTATTCCCCGAAATCGCAGTTTCCCCTGGCGTAACTCTTAACTTTTTAATTTCTGAGAAATCTTCTCAATAGGTCTATTAAATTAAAAACGTAAAGACAATAACCACTATTGCTCTGCTATAGCATATTTAAAACTCCAAACTATTATTCTACGAATAAAATATTATAATGTTGTTGTATGATACGTCCGTAGCCTATTTGGTAAGACCTTTGACAGAGCGTCCGTAGCATAGTTGGTATTTTTTTGGTTCGCACTAGAGGAGCTGCAGATTCAAGCCCCGGTGGAGGCGCGTAACAATGAGACATTTTCCGATTTCAATATCATTCATATGGATGCTTATTTCCGTGGGAGAGCCGCGCTTCGGCATGAATGCGGCCCATTCTCGATCTCGATCTCGGCTCATTCTCGGCCGATGCTCGACCGGAGTGATACCACGGCCTCACAGAAAATTGGTGTGAAACGGCGTTGTGCTGTGTTTCGTTCAATGAGTGAGGTGACCCAACTTCCCTCTTATTCCAGTTACCTTCCCTATTTCCTCATAAAAAGGCCGATAACGCACTTGCGATTCTTCCAATATCACGAGTGTCCATGAGCGTCGGCAGTTGCTGTCCATCAGGTAACCCGTCTGATCATTTGCCCCCTAAATATCTTAAAAAAGAGCCATAATGGTTGTTGTACTAACAACAAACCTTTGAAAGTATAGGTTTATTATTATTCATGATACCAGTGTATTTTTAGGTAAAAAATTGAATTTATACGCGAGCGGAAAACTTTGTACCTCTTTTTACGAAAGACGCGTAGACGTAAAAGCATGAAATTTCTCCCAGTTATAGTTGATATAAAGGAGGAGCGTAGAAAACTTACTAATATTATTTTAAAATATGCTTGTCTTACATATTTTAATAATAATTAAATCGCTACGCATTCTAAAATATTTTGACAGGACCCGGCAATCATATACGAAATATTCTATTACTTATGTTTAACGGCTGTATTAATTTATTTTAATTTTAATAAAATTCAATGACTGGTAACGAGACCTTTATTCCAAAATAAAGTCTGTGATTGATGCATTGATTTCAATATTTATGGACGAATTTTGACCTCAGCGCGCAGGGACAAATGTGGCATAACGTACTTTATAATATTCCGATACGAAAAAGAATGCAATTCATAAAATATAATTCAGTGCCAATACATTTATGTACATTTATTTATTTATTACGGCTTTTAAATTGAATACATAGTCATGTTATTTATTGCGGGCTCACAAAGGCGGGAACATACCATTTGTATCGGACATGCACAATGCACATCTATACTTTTAATTGGCACCCGTAGATCTACGGTCGTAGGCAAATAACAAGTATGCCAATGCCAGTATAAAGTTCATATAGTATAATAACTCAGTCGTAAGAACGCTTACTCTATTTAGAAATCGTCACACGTAAATTCTTGTGACGTACATAATATGGCATATTATGTACGTCACAATTTCATGTAAAAATGACTCATACAGTATATTTGTTATAAGAACATGATGAGATAAAAATATTTTTTTCGATTATATTAATCCAATCTTTTTCTGCATAAATCATTTTGTTGGTTACAAATTCTATAAAATATGCAAGAACGGGGTTTCTAAAACGGTTATAGTTAAGTTATTTACCGTAAATTATATAAAAGCTTTACTGGGAACATATAATAACAACAAAAGCCAAATTGGCCAAAACACTAGCTATTGTCGAAATTTCACACGAATTTAGGATTTCAGCGTAATAAATACGGGTAATAGTAAGCCGTAAGGCGATTAGAGCTGCCTCATTATAGCACTACATCAGCTGAAGCCATAAACCGGTATTAACGGTCACGGCCAATAGAAACGTAGTCGCTGGACTCAGCCCCACCTAGTTTATAGCGAGCCCACGCTAATCTTGTAAAAACATCGGCCTCATACCAAATCCGCTTGTAAAGATCCCGAAAACGTGATGAAATTCTGACACTTAGTAATCTATATTTAACTGGTTACAAGTTGGTATGGCAACTTTTAAGAGACGAGTTATTAATTTAGTTTTTTTGCTATTTTTCTTTAAAACTGTTATAGTGAACTAATTCACTAATCTCAAACGAGAAAAAAACAGTTTAATTTTCTTTTTTGTTGCTTATAGAAACTGTTCATTTCAATAGGAAGAATAGTCTCGAACCATTTTCCCTGAGTTTCAATTTTTTTCCAGACTGGGAATCCCAACAAGGAGGAACAATTCCGAATTCATTCAATTATTCAAACTTTTAATTAATATTAATAGAAGCTCTCACTTAAAAGAAAGAGCGGACAGATAAAAAACTCCTTGGAAATCCGCGTTACTTGCAGCTGCGGACGAAATTAATGTGAATACAATAAAGCCACCGAAAAAAGATGAGGCGTCGGCGAAAATATTTCAAATGATTATTAGCGATGAACAAAAGGTGGTTAGTGTGAGTGAGCGAGAGGGTGGGGAAAATTGAACGAAACTAAAACGAAGTCGAAGGGAGGAAGTTAGGGACCGTTTGTGTCAAAAAAAGCAAATTAGGAGCATTCTGTTTACCTTGCTGTGAGCGACGCGTCCAAAAGTTACTAATTATTCTTTTTGTCTATAAACTTTGTAGGCACTTTTCACAGTCCCTTGATTCTTACATTCATTAGGGCGCTTATTCAATGCCTGTTATTTACTTATACGTATACAAATAAGATCTTTCTAATAGTAGTGTCCGTAGAAATTTATTGGTGTACGCGTTCTAAAACGATCATTGGTGTACAATACAATATCCAAATTCAAAATCTGTCTATCCATTTCTTACCTATTAAAGTAGAAGATCTGCTACCATTTTTTTGGTATTTGAAGCAAGCTGAACAAACTTGCCGCATACCTCGTCTGAGTTGCGGAAAAGGACATACGTTACTTTTATCCCGGAAAATATACTCAAAATGTGCTTACACTATAAAACAACTTAACTTACCTTTCGGAAGCGGTTCAATGACTATTTTCACAGCATCCACTGCTATCATCCAAGAGAAGATCCACAGGAGAGCCATGACTCTTGCCGATGAGTCTCTCTCGTCCATGCGCTTTATTTAGTCATAGTATCTGTAACAACAAAAAGCAACACGTCGTTAAAATCATTCTCAACTAGATGATCTGTAAACTTTGTATCCCTCCGTTACTTCTAATTCTTGTCACCTACTTCCACGAATACTTCAAAATTAAAACTAGCCAGATCAGTTCAAACTTTGTCTAAATTCAACTCAAAAAGTTTAAATACTTCTGAAATATTGCAGTAGCGACCTGCCATATTGCATTAGAGTAACATGCTTAGAAGGACAATTCAACAATTTTTGTTGCAATTTAGAAATTTCGAAAGCCATTCGATTCGAAATGAACCCAGTTCATTTACTGGCAAGTGGTCTTTACTCCACATGTTGCTTTTACAGCTAATAAATTTGAGTCCTTTGAGCTCCTGCCTCATATTCTGGAAAGAAATCTGCATTTTTCGTCATTGGACGAGAAACAAAAAGTCTATTGGATCACTCGTTTGTACGGTCTGATTTGACGGGCGTTTTGCGCTTGTTGTTAGTCTCCCTGCTCAGGCCTCTGTTCCAATATCAAAGCGTATTTAATTAACACTTCGAAAGTGTTTTGTTTTTCTCAATAATAACTTAAAGTACAATATTATGAGGGTGACACGCTCGCAACGCAAGCAAATCTAAAAAATAATACAAAAACTGAAACTTAAAGATTAAAAAAAAAAACTAAAAAAAAATTGTTAGAGTAATTAAATTAAAATTAATAAAGAAAATAGGTTAACGTGGCTTACTTATTATTTCTTGGCTCAGAGTTTCGTGTTTAATTTTACAAAAAAGTCTGGTAAGGAAATACTTTGAGTCTCTCATTTAGAGTTGATGACGTAATAATACTTTTGGTCGCAGATAGAATTCGGTTCACTAAAACAAATATTGGTGCCAAGGAGCAGTAGGCGTCATTTGATATTCTATATGTCTGTATCTGTCCGTGGCATTTTACCATACAAACAGGTCCAAATTGCCTTGAGCCAAACTTAATTCAATATTTTTTCAACCAGAAAATTTCGAGACCTATTCGAATTTCTTAATCTTTCCATCCAAAGCCTGTTTCTAATATTCATCTAGTTTTATTGAAAGATGCAAGACTCAGAGTAGGCGTTCTAATTATGGCGGCAGGCGTGGCTGACACCACTGATGAAAACCTCAAAGACGACCCGATAATATAGCCCCAACAGACGAGCTCCTTGATTGAGGGCATTAAATTAAAGGAAGATGATACTCGTAGAGGTAGTAAGTAAATAATATGAAGTCAAACAGAATAATGTCTGCCAATCGTAATTTAGAGCTTTTTTATGATATTTAGGGGGCAAGCGAGCAGACGGGTTACCTGATGGTAAGCAACTGCCGTCGCCCATGGACACTTGCGGCATGAAGAGTCGCAAGAGCGTTGTCGGCTTTTTTATGAGGGAAATAGAGGTATGGGATTAGGGAAGTTGGGCCACCGGTAAACTCACTCACTGAACGAAACACAGCATAACGCCGTTTCACGCCAGTTTTCTGTGGTGAAAACAATCTGGTTTACAAGTATTATGTAGATAAGTACTAAATTTTAAGTCATTTAACTTGCCACTTTCTACTAAATTTTGTGTTTACATGAAAATAAATGACTTATAATTAAGTTAACTACATTTTTTTTATTACGTGGCTGACAGCGATATCTAAATCGCGCCTGATAGTTTGTTTTAAACTTAAATGTGGAGCAGCCTATTTTAATCGATAAGCTATTTAAAAATTTCTAACAAAATCGACAAAGCTATTATAAAAGATTTTCAACAGAAAAACCTTAAGAAATTAACAGAAATAATTATCATAACACAATTAATGTAATATGAAGGCACCTGGAAATAGCTGATTAGAAAATTAATTAACGGAATTTGTTCATAATTTGAATGAACACAATAATGGAATCTCAAATCATATCCGAGCTATATAATAAGACAAGCCGGTTCTTTGAGAGAATTTTTAATGAAAGACTCTAAAATATAATAAAGGGCTTCCATCTTTAAAAACGTAATTGATCCTACGGCGCTTCTCTATTTACTATTTGTCGGCCTGGTTTATATAGTTGGCAGTGGCTAAAGCGGTTGAAGCCTCCCCGCTTTATGTTTGAGGCTTTCAAAAATATTTTAAACCTCCTCGCAGATTTCACTTAATGAGATCCCAGAGATCAAGATAAATGATGTTTTTGTTGTTCGATTAACTCATTTAAATATAATCCATTGTCTCAATTATAGTATTTTAATTTTTTTTTAAATATAAAATAGGAAGGTTTAAGGTGCTCAGTGATATTTTAAAGGAAGAGCTGATATTTATTTTTTGCAATTAACTCTTTCTTTTCATAACTATACTATATACCAAGCTATTTTCAACCGTAATTATTTTCAACCCTTTGTTTTCTTGTACTTTGCACAGAAAAAAATGTATTTTTGTGAATTCCTATTAAAAGTTTTCTCACAAGTGTAGCCTTTGAACTTTTAAAAATATCCAATACCTATTGGACAGTTTTTGTTTCTTACTGTTATCGAAAAAGTTAGTATTGAGTCGCATAACGGAGGTTTATTGGACACAGATGGGGGAAATGTCGAATACTTATCTAACTTACAACTATATTTTGTTAGTTATCGTTTTTCTTGTGTAAAATATCTTGGAAGAAATAATTTTCAAGCTGATATCACACAATCAAACAATTCGATAAGCAACAATAATAATGACACGTATTTTTTGTAAGTAGTCTTACGAATATATACATTTATATTTGACAGTGCTCCTAAAAAAATAACATACGAA
Source organism: Cyclargus thomasi (assembly GCA_026546445.1). Classification (NCBI taxonomy): domain Eukaryota; kingdom Metazoa; phylum Arthropoda; class Insecta; order Lepidoptera; family Lycaenidae; genus Cyclargus; species Cyclargus thomasi. The sequence goes on from JAOTAV010000006.1 coordinate 1,639,670, forward strand.
CTAGCGAAGTTAAATATGGTTAAATAAAAACTCGTAAGTAGGCGTTATTTTGATAAATATTGGAACAAACAATTCATTATTACCGACAGCTCTTTGTCTGCACTTATTTTTGACATGATTAAAAAAATAACAAATCACGCTAATGAGTAACCAATCATAATTTACGTTTTAGATAAAAAACAAATATTAGATTAACATACAAATACAAAATATAGTCCTCCTTTTAAAAAGTCTGTTATAAATGGTGCCAAATATGGTCTAATGAAAATCGTTTTAATGTCTCTTGGTGACAAAACGCTATTTCTGTTTCTCAGACTATCACAATAAGACATCGTAAATACAAAACCTAATAACCGTAACATATTTTCATTAAAACTTTCCGCTGCAGTCCAATTATTACCGAGTAATCCTCGAACCCTGAAATCGTTTTCAGGGACAGATATTTTCTACTTACTCCTTCGTTTTCCCTCAAAAGACTTGCAGTATTAGAAAAGTTTATAAATGGAGCTAACTGTTTGATTCCCTCGTACGGCGTAATTGAGTTTAGTCTTATCAGTGTTGGCGTTGTTCGATATAAAATAAAACTGATTTTGAGAAAGCTGGTATACTTTGTGGGGTTCGTGGTAAAATAAAATATAAGTAAAAACGTCTATAAAACTAATAATAATATGTAGAAAGTTTGTTCTGTTGAATTATGAGAACTATTCAGCACATTCCAGGATAATTTAGAATTGAAAAAATGGAATATTCATAGTATACCTAAAACTCTGCGGCGTTCCTCTCGCCGCCTAAGACGAAGTTACGGGCACGATTAACCTTCCATAGCTCCATCAGCAGCTTTATTCATAGTATACCTAATAACTATGAAGTTATTTCTAGTAATCAACTTTTAAAAAATAATTTATATTCTTAAGCATAATAAACCGTATTTAAAAATTCAACAGTAAACATTTTTATACCACCTAAAAGATATTTTGATTTCTCAGTTTTGTACGAGATAAAAAAAGTATGACGTGATAAATTATTTTAAAATAGTGAAGAGCTCGCGAAAATCCGTCGCAATCGTAAATTTTAATTTAATTTCCGCAAAACTTTGCTCGTGCGGAATTAGTGAAATTGCTGTTTGTAGGGGTGTGAAAAAATGCAATTATACCCTCGCCGGGTCATTAACAATAGTTAAGGGCTGTTGGCTGCAGTGCGTTACCGTGTTACCTGGCTAATTGCAGAGCGTGAAAACGGCTAAAAACTAGCCATTGTGCCCGAATAAATTGCACGTTTCGGTTTTGCTGAGCGAGAGATAAACATCCAATCAAACTTTATTGGCTTGATTAGGCTGAACAGATTTATAAAAATTCTAAAATAATAGCCAAACTATAACAAATAAATTGGCGATGAAATTCTGCTATACACAACAATATTCTGTCTATTCGTTTGTTAGTTTCTTCTTCCGAAATGTATAGTGTAAATACTTTGAGTCTTGGGGAAGTGATATGGTGGTTTTATTAGAAGTCATAGGTGTCAAAACATATAGGACAATAACAGAAAAAAAACCAACGCGATACCCCAATTTTAAGGAAGATAGTTATAGGTAATTGTTAGTTATAATAGTATATGTCGATCTTTGAAAATCAGAAGCCGAAATAGGTCGTAGGGTTGCTTCTGATGCGATAAAATTAAAAAGTATAAACGCAGCAAAAACACAAAGCGCCTTTGAAATCGGACGGAGGCGTCGCAGATAGCCTGTTTAAGACAAAGGAATATTTTCTAGCCTATTATCAAAATTATAGACGGTCGGAAATAAGGTAAGGACAATGGCGCTCGTCTTATTTTAATGGTGCCGTCCCGGCCGCCTATATTGCATCTTATGAACAGAATATTCTCTAAGATTCTGTATTGTTTTCCTCTGATCGTGATAAATGATAATTATCAGAGTTGAAGATCTTTTTTTATTTTTCATGATTGGAAGATGATCTGGAGAACGAAGATCTATGTATAGTAAATATGCTTAAAAGAACGTATATTTTATATGATATTTAGGGGGCAAGCTAGTAGACGAGTTACCTAATGGAAAGCAACTGTCGCTTACGGACACTCGTGAGTTGTGACATCCTAAGAATACCCTTGACATGAAACTCGCAAGTGCGTTGCAAACAAATCTTTAAAAATCTTTAGCAATGTTTTACTTAAATCATTTAAGTTAATAGCGAAACCCCGTCAGACTGAATCGATGAAAAATGCCAAGAGATTATAACACATTTTATACATGCACTCTATCAAAAATAAGTATTAGCGAAATAAGTATTTTGTACAAAATTCTTATAAATTATTAATTAAAGTAAATATTTTGGAAACAACATGAGTTTCCAAGAACCAAAATACTATCGCTTACGTACACATATTATGAATATAGTTTAGTGATTTAAGTTATACTAAACATAAGATTTCCTCTTTCCGTTTTACTAAAGAATATTACGTGATACTAATGTTGATTTCTTCATTTAGTAATTCTAAGAAAAAAAAACAGAAAACCCGACTGCAGGAACCATTGCAGTTAAAACATTAAGTTATATATATTTCTAGATGGCTATTTAAAGTCCTTTATTTTGATACCCTACTCGAACTAAATGGGTAAAAAAACTTTAGCAAATTAAGATAAACTTTAGCAATATTCCGCGAAATTAACCTCAACCTGTAAGTAAAAACATGGGTTGAGAAACTCGACGCGCTTTTCGGCCCAACACCGGGGCATCCTCAGGATGTTCTAGGAGCAGAGATCTTAATCTATCTAATATCTACTAATAAGAAAAAATCTTAATTTGCTAAACTTAAAGCTATGGATTTCCGCAAAGTAACTCCTGATTCTATTAATTATGGATAAAAAAAAATTTGGAACCTCACAATATTGACTTCAAAAATTTTTTTTAACGTTTCCAGTGTCACTTTTGCTATCATAACCAATCTAACGATAACTCAATCCATCAAGTCACATACATACTCTTGAAAAATATAACCCTTCTGACGCAGTCGGGTAACAAAATAGGACGTTTCAAATTTGTCCTCTTTAATAGGCTAGGTCTGAAAAATTCATTCACTTATCCGGTTAAGGGGTCTAGAGATCTCATTCAGACACAACCTAAGTCGGTCATCGAATGCATACAGTTGACCCAAATGTTGAAGCTCTTAAAAAAGCTTCCAGTAATGTTTGCTTTACGAATGGCGGTTAGTTAGGTAAACCCGTAATAACTATTGGACAAATTAACTTTATTTCTTCATCTCAGTTTCTGTAATTCGTCACCTTTAAATTACTGAAACGATAAAAAAATGTAGAGATTTTTTAAACAAAAGTTTTTGTTACGGAAAAATGTACAATCAGAGAAGTTGAACCAGAGACAGATCGTGTGTCTAAGTATTTTGGTCAGGTTATGTCAAACTCAGCCGACAGATCATGACTTACAGGTATTAATATTTTCCAACCAAATGTTCGTCCGTCCGTCAGCTGGCTCTCTTTCAATTTCCCTCATTATACAATGAGCAAAAAATTCTTTACGCAAAAGATGTAGCGAGCAACATCTAGCTTGAATCAATCAAATCAAATATCAGATTTTTTTACTAAATTGTTTTTTTCTATTTTATTGCTAAGTATTAAAAGCTATTTTATTTTAAAGTAAGAAAAATTGACGACGTTTCAAGTAAGATTTTAAAAAGTCCATAAAGGTTTGAAACAACACATGCAACACTTTGATGCTGGGACCAGCCACGGTTCTTTGTATGAAACGTCCGTAGCACCCGTTCTATTCCTTATACCTTTTTCTTTTGTTTATTAAAACGGTATGCTACAGTTAGCTCGAATATTGAACTTTTGTATAAATAGCAATCAGCGTCTGCTAGCGAAGAAGCAAACAAAATCCAGGTTTAAGTATGATGAGATGCTAAAATGTGAACAATCTTAATTGTATAAGCACTTCTAGTCAGCATCATTCTCTTGCGTTTATAATATTAGTAGTAAGTGTATTTCCTGTTTTGCAAAACTTGATCCTATCTACTTCACCTTTCAGGAATCAAATTTTGAAAAATCGTTCCGTCTATAGTAATAGGGAATATGCATGATTATTTATTCTTTGCTTAAATAAATCTATCGTAATTGAAAAACGATGTAGTCCAATCAGTTTTTTGATAACATTGTAAACAACAAAATTACACACCTTTAAAGTAGTCAATTACAACAAGAGATCCGATATTAATTGTGACGTCAAAGTCCATAAGCTGCATACAAAGTTCATACTAAATTACGTTTTGAGAGAAAGAGATGGGTAGAAACTTACATCGCTAATATCTTACTTATTTCTCAACAGAATTAAGAGAATTTTTGTGAGTCTGTATATCTTTTAGCCCACTATAATAATACTTTGCATTCAATAAATTTTGTTTCACACGCATCATCCCTATTATAGTCAGCACTTAATACCAAGAGCGGGATTTTGAGAAAAAAAAATTGAGATGCTGTTTTCATTCATAAAGAGACTTATAAAAATAGCATCTCAAAATTTTTAGATTTTGAATTTCCACTTTGAATAATAACAAGAGCACGCTCTTGGTATTAATCAAAGTCGGAATATTTAAAAACTATTTTTTAAGAGCTCCTGACACGAAATATATTTGGAAACATAATGAATTTATTATTCTTCTACATTTATATTGTATAAGAAGTCTCCCAAATAAGTTACTTTAACACAAAAAAAAATTAAATCACTTTATTTGTTTGCAAGTTACAGACACTCAGAAATTTGTAGCACCTTTTTTTTCATCGGGATTCTAAAACAAAATGTGTTGGTGATAAATCTCACTGGATATACAGGGTGTAACAAAAGTAAGAGATAATAGCTTAGGGTTGTGTGTATGTGTCCTTTATGTTAGAGCTCACTGAGAAGGTAGCAGCGCTGAATGCGAAAATTTTTTTGCTATGAAATCTTAATATTTTCGCTTTCAGCGTTGCTACTTTCACAGCGAACCCTATAAAAGAGACGCACACACACTTACTTTTGTTATAGCCTGTATATCAAGGCTTCCAAAGTTTATAAAACAAATCAATAAAAAAAACAGGAATTTTCGAAGATATTCCTCTATATGATTATTATTCGTGCATTTTGAGTCCGCTCAGATCAATTTAGGTCCATACTAATGTCATGGATTTAGGTTAAATCTACATTGTAGTACGATTTGTTTATTTCCTGATATGAATGGGAGGTATAAGGGAGGGTGATGTGTTTAGTGTGCTGGTCTTAAATTGATCTTTGAGATATATTATACATCGTTGGAAAAATGCAAGGGTTATTACTCTAAAATGGCATGTGAGGAAACTCCTAGATTCGATTCTTTGTATAAATACAAGGTATAAGGCCGTTTGTCCATAGCACGCGGTCACCGTCAACGAGATTTTTTCTATAGGTTTCATTTTCTAGCGACATTGCTCTAGCGTACATGTCGTCGCCGATCTGTAGGACGTAGGGCTTAATGAAACCTGTCGCCTTTGTCATACAGCGCCATTTTATCGGGCCGAAATAATTTCGTTGACGGTGACGGCGTCCTATGGACAAACGGCGTATAGTATATGTAATCGCAGGTCTATTCAGAAATACATGTTTGTTTTTCTGATGGTTAGATCTGTGCATTTCAACTATTACAGTTATGACAGATGCGATTTCGGTTGTGAATTTAATTCAAATAAGCTTATTTAGATAATCTGAAGAATTCTAAAATCATTACTATTTGTTATTTGATCAACATTAAGTATAACTATGTTGCGCGTTCAGTAGATATAACTGGGGTTTGCTGCAAACGCGTTTAATTTCCGAAATTTAATAAAATGTTACTTATCCACTTCATACTCTAACTTCTTGAAACATAACAATATGTAATTAATCAAACTTCTGAAATACTTTTCAAAGACATCAATATTTTTAAACGTGAACTGTTGGGATAGTCAGATGAAATATTGTTTATATGTACTTGTAGTTGTAGTTTGCTATATTTAAGCTTATTTGTTTGAATTAACAGAAGAATAACTTTGTTATTTATATAAATACATCAAATAATATTCCAAGTAGAGCGACGCTTACAAAACAATGCCTCTTATGATCAAAGTTTTTTTTGTTACAAAAGACGCCACAAATGGTTGTGATTTTAGAAGATCTATTTTGATAACATAGAAACACTATCAAGATAACGTGCCTGAATTTATTGGAGTTGTTCTTATCTTATGCCAATTTTTTAAAGAATTTAGTGTTAAGTTTATAGTGTTTGGTCTGACCAGGCTTACATTATACATAATCTTAGGTCATAAATATGCAATAAATTATTATATTTACTATACAAAATAAATTTTGTTTTATTTCATAGGTTGTGTTTTAAGTTGGGACGCGTAAGGTGACTAAGGTCGTTTTAAATGCCGCTTTTCACTCTTTTGAATGTCAAAATTATAGATATGTTGAATGAATAAGTACTTGATTGTTGTATAGTACGATAAGTACTTGAGTCATGATCTATCAGGTAGGTAGCAATTTGCAGATAGGTAACGAAAGATATTAGATCTTTGGAGGTTTTTTCAGAAAAAAAAAAGAAAAATCTACTTTGCCTGGAACGTGCGTTTTTCGTAAGCACTACTTTGTAGAACAACATCTTCGAAAAAATCTGATAGTCGCTTAAACCTTCAATCTCATTGTAGCTAAGCAGCTATATATTTCATAACTTATTGAATAGAGCTTTATTTTTATTTTTTTAGTACAAGGCAACATTGTTTCTGACTTCTGAGGGATTCTGGGAAAAGATTTTATGAGTTCGACAAAAAACTTGTAGAAATCATCTGCCTGAACAATCTTGCCTCGACAATATGTTTAAAAAAGAGATTGTCAATGTCACATGTGAGCAAATGTAAAATTGACATTGACGTTTCATGAGAGTTTGTTTGTAGCTTGCGGAACTACTTTTCGTGTAGTGTTTTTGTGTAAATTATTTCATCTGAATTATGTTATTTTATACACGATAAAATAAAGCATACGCAATAAAGTATTGAATATATTTATATCTACAGCTGTGTACAGTGTATTTTTTATATTCGTAAATAAATGCCATGTCAAAGTGTACGAGTGCTAAGTTTTGAGTATGTCTAACGTATCTTCATCAAGTTCTAAAATACATTCGAAGAAAGTAAATAGTAGTCGCGAGAGGGATAAAAATAAATCTTTAGCGTCGGAGTCAGGCGGTTCCAGTCAGTGTGATACACCGCCATTAATAGAAAAGGTCAGGTTCATTCTAAACAAACTTGTACTGAACGATTTAATTTATTTTAGTCCACATTCAAACAAGTAGCAACCTTCGTCTTTATTTTTGTTGCAAATTAATTCAGGAATGTGTTAATAACTGTTAATGTATCAGATAATTTATGTTATTTTTATAGTACATCTTTTGTTATTTTTTTTTAGGATGGAGCACAAGGTAAATTTGCCGGCATTGGCGCAGATTCTATTCTGTGCATGGCAGAGCAGATTGGAGTTGAACTTAATTCAGAGGCAGCTACAAATCTTGCTGAAGACATCAGCTACAAACTCCGACAAACAATCAATGTATGTATTGTGAATTTTCACACCTTTGTACCTTATGCAAGTCATCATCACTGACATATATAATAATATTATATTCTTCCTTTAATTTTTGTATGTGGTGCTTCAAGGTCCCTTCTCCCAGAAAACATCACATACCCGTCTAGAGTTAAATTACTGTAAAATTGTTTGCGCTCTGTGACTTACCTTTTATTTTTTAGACTACAAACACTCACAGGCTTCCTTTTTGCTCATTTTTCTGTCAATTAAAGTTTTGAGTCAAAATATGATTAATTTCTAAACCAATGAGTTAATATTTGTGTTTAAAATTATGGGCAGCGCAATATGCACTATGGCACATTGTTATTACATTTTTTTCTATAACATCAATTTCCTACTATAGCCTACTAAAAGATTTTTAACTACCTACTAAACCTTTATTTATTCTACCAAAAAGTACAAATCTACTAAATGTGGTCACACTGAAGAAGGATTGCCGGGCCGTGTTGCAAATCTGCTCTGTCAAAACGTGTGATACAAATATCATATGGACTCCATACAATTAGTATGGAGGCGGATTTTTCCGCGGCATTCTGCGGCGTGGCATAGTTTGCTCACTCCTTAACTATTCTTAACTTTCGGTAGCATAGAAAAATGTAAGTATCAAATATATTTCCAGACTATTGCACTGCACAGCGAGCTGATGAAGAAGTCCGGTATTGACACTTGGGATGTCAATACTGTACTGACACTGTCGGACACAAGCCCAGTAGTTGGGGCTTGCAGCTCACAATATGTACCTATAGGAGAAGAAAAATTATGTTGTGAATTGGTATGTACTGTTTTTTTGACAACAAGTCAATTTGCAGCTATGCTAAATATTTATTAAATTAAATTTATTTGATGTAATGTTTTATATATATTTATCTCTCAACTAGCTGTGTCCCACTGTGCTACCTACGTAAAAAGTAGCCTACATATTAATCCAGAATATCAGCCAGCCATGCCAAATTTGATCAAAATCAGTTCAGCCGTTTAAGTGTGACGATGTAATAAACATACACACTCACGACTTACAAACTTTCGCATTTATAATATTAGTAGGATAAATAAGCTGATAATCTATTTTAGAAACAAACCATATTTCATAGACACTTAAAATATTTTGTAATTGATTTATCTAAAAGAAAGTAATAAATAATATTTCATAGGCGCTTATGAAATATAGTACATATATTTTCTTAATTTTTTAAACAACAAAATAGTGTTATTAGGCCTGCAAGAATCACAAACCATTTCTTTATGAAACTTGATGTAAATAAATTTTTGTTTACAGGAAACCCTTGTAAATATATCAGAGCTCTCTCTTACCTCACAAATGTATGTGTACACAACACTACCGACTGTGTCTGTAAAATGGATCACAGACGACAGAAGTTTGAGCAACAATAATAATATAAGTCCATATCTTCACAATTATTATACTAAGGTTGCTAGAGGTAAGAACTTTCTATTATGTCCGGTTATCATTGTTTTAGTCAATGTTGCTGTGGTAGAGCCATGGCCGGCTTGATGGGAGAAAGACCATGGCCTCACAAAAGTCTAGTGTTCCGTCTAGTGGATGAATTTACTAGAGACCTAGCTAGCCTATTCCTTCATGAAAAAGACGGCAACACATTTGCAACTCTTCTAATGTTGCATTAATTGTCCATGGGACAGTTGCTTGCCCAGCATTGTCTGTCTGTTGCGCCATATCTCTTTCATCAGTCTTTTACCCTAGGCATAATTTTAAATAATTAGTAAATGCCTGATGAAGTGGGCACGAAGCAGTTATAATACACATACACATTGTTGCAGCAATACTAAATTTAAGGAAAAAGCCTAAGCAGCTTGCGGTGGCAGATCTCACAACGAATACCCGCATCGGGCCCATCTTTCCCAACCTCTTCAACTTGGCCGTGTTGGTTCTGAACGAAGATAACCTCAATGCTCTCAATGTTCCTGCTAAGAAACCACTGCAGTCTAATGTGCTGGATATGGTTGACGCGCTGTGCTCCAACCCCTGTAGTTTAGACACTAATATACAACAGCAGGTATGTATTTAAGGTTTAGCTTAGTAGTTCTTAATCTTTTAGCCCTAAAAAGGTCCCTCCATGAGACAATATTTTCGTTACGCCGTTTTAGTTTATTAATCTGGAGATACTGTTCAGTAAATAAATGTAGGTAAAATTTGAGGATTTACATTTGAAGAACAAATTAAAATGTATAAAATTACTCTCACACATTCCACATACCAGTTTTAAACCACAGATTTAGCTACACTAAGGGCCTGTTTCACCGCTCACAGATAGTCTTCTTCTTCTTCTTGGCTTATGCCTCCTCGTTTAGGAGTTGTCAGTATCATAGTGTGGATGGAGATGTTCAGTTATCAAAAACTGATTCCGAGTAATGGCTAAACCCGGACAATGGACTTCATCCGGACTACCTTGTTGAGAAAATATTTCGCTTTATACTCGCTCCTTTTCATTTATGTATTTTATAACTTGTATCTGCATGGTCTCACAGATAGTCTATAACTTTATTTGACAGATGTTGTATGGAGAATCTGTCAGAAAAGTTGTGGATAGCCTTACAGAACTTTATCAGTAAGCGGTGCAACAGGTCCTAAGAGATATAAATATGAATGACTTTACAGTTCACACTTTCTTGTCGTACCTGTGGATATCATCACAAATATTATTTTCAGTTTCAAAGGCTATTCCCGGTGATGGTGTCGAACATCCTCGGCAATGGGCAACTAGCAGACAAGATGGTCACAATACTCACTAAGATTACGCGAACCTGGCCATCTTTTATCGCCATTGGTAAGTTTTAAAATACACAGTAGAATTGTGTTAAAATGGCAGTACCAGTCGTTGACTTTACAAGTCTGGGCCCTAGGCGTATGTTACTGTATGCTGTATGTGTTACCTGATGGCAATGGCTCACTGTCATATTGTTAATAACTATGACTAAGACAATATTAAACATTGTCTAGAATTTTATATATCATACCCCCTCTATATATTATCTTGGCAGTACGCGTTTGCCTGACGATCCTGACAGTTTCAAGACACATTAAAAAAATTATTAATACCGAACATTCTGCTATGATTATACGAACGTATTGCAGGTAAAGGAATCCTATTCGACTATCTCTCACAAGGCACGAAAGAGCGGCTGACGGCGCCGATGCTGCGATGTGTTGGCGCTTTGGGCCGGCGAGCGCTGTTGCAGTGCTTAGGAGATCATCTCGACCATATAGACGAGAGAATACACGCTCCACGCCGCAGAGAACCGAGAGCCGACCTCAGAGAGACTATACTGGTGAGTTATTGTAAGAACGAGATAGATGATGCGTGTGAGCGAGACATACTGTGTAGACGAGAAAATACACGCCCCTCGCCGTAGATAACCGAGTGCCGAACTCAGAGAGACTATACTGGTAAGTTAATGTAGGAGCGAGACAATGGGTGCGAGTGAGATATATGACTAATTTGAGCGAGATGGACGACGTATACGAGAATACATGTCCCACGCCGTAAAGAACCGTGAGCCGACCTTAACGAGACTATCCTGGATAGTTGTTGCTGTGAGAACGAGATAGATGATGGGGGCGAGTGAGATATATGATATCTGTCTGGTATAATTCAACATCTTGTGAGTTGTTGTGAGATGTCTCTGTGGGCGTCTACGTCTTCAAGTTCTATAACATTGTTGTCTAATTAAGTTTATAATGCCATCTGACTTTTCTTTATATTTTTTATGGTAGTAACATATCACTAAATATATCTACATCACCTCAGGATATATCTACGTGTCTACTGCGGTCCGAGCCGACGACGTACCTGGAGGACTACGTGACGACCGACAGCACGCTGTACGAGATGCTCGGCGACTCCATCGCGCCACGACGGACGATATTCCCCAGTAATGGTAAGTCTGTTTGCCGTAACACGCCGTCACCGTCAACGAGATCATTTCGGCCCGAAACAATGCCACTATGTGACAAAGGCGACAGGCTTCATTTAGCCCTACGTCCTACAGATCAACGACAACACGGACGCTAGAGCAGTGTCGCTAGAAAATGAACCTATAGCCTTAATCATAAATTTTATCACTCCAGAATAATCTCGTTGACGTTGACGGCATGCTGTGGACAAACGGCGTAAATGTATATCATATACAGTACCTAGACGACACCTGCGACGCCGTTGCACTAGATTTAGTTTATTAAGCGCGGAAACCGTACTATGGGAATATATGCGTGGTGGCCGCAAAGGAAGATCTTCCAACCCAGCGAGGTGTTAGGCTCGGTCAAGCCGTAGCTTCGCCCACGTGATTGATTTCAGCTGTCGCTATTACATTATAGTGTCGCACATAATAAACTTCTATAGTGCGATGCACAATCATGACGCTAATTGTAGATTGATGGATGTATATTTTTCCAGTCCCAAAGTAGCTCACAGTCGCTTCCATAATAAAATTATAAATAAGAAAGTGCTCTTGTTCGTTCTTCTTCATGACCTAACGAAGTAATCAATCGACTTGATTTGGCATAGATTATGGATGGAGAAGCGTTCTCAAAATAATCATATTTTTCCGCGATTTTGTAATTTTGAGGCAGTGGAGTCGCGGGAGCAAATCTATTTTAAAATTTGGATCTTAAAAGATATGATGTGTTTGTTGTTATATTTTATGTGTAGAGGAATCTTTACAATTTTTTTTTCAGAACGTGAAAGTCCCAGTCGGACAGAGTCAGAGAAAAATGTAGACGAAGACCTACCGTTCCTTCCTCTGCGACCGATCATAAAGCTGCCGAAAATCAGAGTTATACCGAAAATAAGAAGAAGTAGACCGGTGCCACGAGAGAGCGTCTTCGATACAACGAAACTAAGAACTCGCCGTATATTTTTCAACGTCAAGAGTTTCCGAAATCGTGACGTCAGAAGCCAAGTCCGAACCCAACATAGTGTAGTGAGTGAAGTTAACGGTGTGACAGTGGCTTGCGGACTCCTAAATAGATTTAGATATAGACTGAACAAACCAGCGAACTTTCCAATATACGGAGCGCTTACTCTGTAATATAAAACCTGTGATCTTACCGGGTCTAACGATCCTAGGCTTGTTTTTTTACTGTTTTAGTTATAATAAAAACTCAGTATTTATAATGGTTGTTTAATTGTTTTTTAGCCGACTGCGCCAGAAGGAGCTAAGAGCGTCCGTGGCCTAGTTACCTGATGGAAAGCAACCGCCGTCGCCTATGGACACTCGCGACATCCGAAGAGTCGCAAATGCGTTGCCGGTCTATATGAGGGAATAGGGAATGCAAAATAGGGATAAGGGATTAGGGAAGTTGGGCCACCGGTAAACTCACTGACTGAACGCCGTTTCATGCTAGTTTTCTTACCCACTAGACCACGGATGCTCTTGTGGGTAAGACCTTTGTTTCGCGAGGGTGCAGGTAGCAATGAGACATATTACGATCTAAAATACATAGTACGGATGCTCATTGCCGTGGGTGAGTGCTTCGGCACGAATGGAATATACATACATATGTATGTATAATTAATATATATATGTATGTATAATTGTTTGGCACGCTCTGTAGCCTAAACGGCTTGATGTATTTCAACGTATGAGGTATCGTTAGATTCATCCTGATAGCACAAATCGATGCCTTACTGCCTCAACCTCGTACCTTAAAAATGGCTACATTTCAGGAGACAAAAAAAAGTTATTATATTTTTTTTCTTATTAATGGAACTAAACCATATATGAGGTAATTTGATAAGTAAAATGTTTCCAATTAATGAACCTCATATCTAGTTTTGTACAATTACTAAGAAAAAAAATATATATTCAGTTTTTTTTTGCCAATGAAATTTAGCTATTTTTAAGATACGAGGTTGAGGCAGTAAGGCATCGATATGACACTGGGTACATCAAAAAGTTCAAAATTCAAAATGACCAATTTTGAAGTCAAAATTGTGAGGTTCCAAAAATTTTTTCGTCCAGTTACGTCGAGTAGGGTATCAAAATGAAGGCCTTCAAATAACCATTCTAGAAGTATACATAACTTGATGTTTAAATTGCAATGGTTCCTGCAGTCGGGTGTCCTGTTTTTGGACATTTATATTGTTAAATTTTAAATCATGGAAACAAAGTTTGTAAAATAATTAAGAAAGTCAGTGTCCCTCAACCTATATTCAGCCCTGGTTTTATAAATACGCTGTAAAAGGGCATGGCCTATCATGGGCGATAATGCCTTGGTGTATGCTTAGTCTTATGGAAATTGTCAAAGCCGAACCCCACCTGCGCCGATTTCCCGATTCATGTTGTTTCAACTCTGTATACTTTCGTTGTATATTCTGGCGGCAGCGTCCTAGGTGCTAGTCAGCAAATTTCGTAGGTATGTACGATGGAGGAAATTGAAAGAGACCCAGTTGACAGACCTACGTTATTTGGTCGTAATATGTCAATTCCGTGTAAGCCGTGATCTGTCGGCTGAGTTTGACCTGACCAAATAACTTAGATCCACGATATATATCTCTGATTGTATAAGGGGGGAAAATGAAAGGGAGACAGTTGACAGACCTACGTTATGTGGTGGGAATATGTCAATTCCGTGTAAACCGTGATCTGTCGGCTGAGTTTGATCCAACCAAATAACTTGGATCCACGATATATATCTGTTTCAACTTCTCTGATTGTACATGCGACAAAATAAAGTGGCCTTATAAAATGTAAAACTGCCAATATCCCACCGCGCGCACCAAGTTTGAGCGCCGCTGCCCGTTCATTTGCATGCACGATATGACCTTGGCATATCACAATGATTTCAATAACAATTGACGTTTTAGCGTGGCGCCTACCTGCCCGACGCCGCGGCGCGACAGACACGTGGTTATCATAAACGTACGACAAAATTTATCGCAGAATAATTGCATTAGCATAGTATAAATAAGTAGTTGGTTAAACTTTATACGTCAAAATATATATTTTTTTATTAAATAAGGGGGTAAAGGAGCAGGGTCACCTGATGAAAAACAACTGCTGCTGCTTATTAGATTTTTTTTATTAGATTTATTAGATTTTTAGGGTTTCGTACCTAAAGGGTATAAAACTCTATTACTTTTATGTCTGTCTGTCTGTCTCCAGGCTTTATCTCAGGAATGATAATAGCTAGAGAGTTGAAATTGCCGTTATATCAACAAATATTAAAAACAAAATTATTTTAATATTTAAGAGGAGCTCTAATACAATTAACGTGTTTTTTTTCAAGTTTCATCTTCTTGGTACTAGATGGCGTTGCAGTACGTGCAAATCGCGCTATCGCTTGTTAGGAAGTGCGTTTTCTAAATTTTCTGCACATTATTTTTATCTATGGACGCTTTACACTACGTCAGTTTGACCCCAACTACCTGAACCGACACCTTCGTGGTCTAGTGGTACAGAGCTCTACTCTTGACTCAGAGATCGTGGGTTTGATTCCCGCGTTGGTTACATGCTATTTTCAAGTTTGGTTAGGACAATGCAGGCTGATCACCTAGTTGTCTGACAAGTAAAATGATCCATGCGTCAGATGGGAATCTAAAAATGTTTAGAGAGTAATAGCTAAAATCATATTATGCTGTCTTACCGAGACTCGAGACATCTTCTTTCCCACTGCATTTTACGTTTGTATTATTGAATGATATATTATAATATTATTGAAATTGAATACCTTAGTTCTTTAAATTTTTGTGCTATATTTAAATGTGCAAATGAATAATTTATCACATTAGCAATTTTCAACAATAAGGTCGTATATCACCTCCCCACGCCGCGCCGCGAGTTCCCGCCGAATTTGCAGACAATATCCGAATAAACCATCACGTCACCAAATCAAAACCTACATTTATGGTGATCGCACATCTTTCAGAACCGAGTACGAGTTTTTTTTTTGACATGCGATCGTGAACGCGTTTTGCGTTTACATACGATGATACATATATGGAACTTGTACAGCGCCACCTAGCGATGCTAACGGTTACATGTACAAATCCCATATAAAATTTTTTGACATTCGACAGTCGCTTTTACTAGGAAAGCGACTGCTATCGAATAAATATAATATACTGACCGGCACAATTAACTGCCCACTAGTCTCAAGTATTACTATGTTTGTTTTTAAAAAGTTATAGTTCTAGGAGTCAAATATTTTTGTTAAGCGGGTACTTTGACATTAAATTAAACCATTTAATGCTGTTGTTTTCTTTAACTTATGGTTTTTATTCCGTTTTTAAGAATTAAAGATAAGATAACCAATTTTTTTCAAATTCAAAATTTGCGAAAATCACATTTCTAATATCCCTCCTTTTGCTTTATTTGGTTTTTGTTATTTGTTGTTATAACGTTAATAGAAACAGATAATAATTATGTGAAAACTTGAACTCAACACAACAAGACAACTTTTCTGATAATTGTTAATTACTAGGAAACCCGTATATGAATCTGACACTAAATGCGTCCACACATCAGTTACTATCTTACTATTTAAGGCTAAATTTGAAACTTGGTTTTTACCTTCAAGCAATAGTGATCTAAAAGAAAAATCCCTAAATATCTCTGGAAGCTATGGACATAAAATTACACAAAATCATTTTTTAGGTTTACATGCTGGGACTTAAAAGTAAATGTACGCAAAAAAATTTAACTTTAGAATTTTTTTCCATATCCAAAAAAATTTTGGAAATCGGTTTACTTAAAAAAATATATCCACAGCCGAACATATAACCTCCTCGTTATTGGTAGTCGGTAAAAAACTTGGCCCTATCGGTCTAAAGCTGCATTCTGTGAATAAACGATTTGATTGATTGCTTGATTGATGATAAATCAGTATAAACTACAGATCTCTCCTTGATTTTCCCCTGACGAAGACATCCTTTTTTCGAGTCACTATCTTGTTGGCACCTCAGAAACATCGGCTCGCGGACCACTTAAAAGATTCTAAGGACCACTAGTTGTCCGCGGAAGGGTTATGTATCACTGCCCTAAAGGCTAGACATTTTTAGTAACTAAGCATCCTCCTAACATACCTTGACTCCTACCTTGGCAAAGCAGGGTTTAGTTCAATCGTATAAGGAGCGTGTAGACACAATATACTGGCGCCAGCTAGTATCGATTACCGATGGCGGCTGCTCGCTGAAATAATCAAAAACAAGCAGAATCATAACAAAACCAATGTAAATTATATTCTAATTATAACTTTATACGTAGCTAGTATTTTCCCGTGGTGTTGCACGCGTGGAAATGATTTTATCTAATATTACTAGTTGACCCCGCAGACGTTGTCCTGCCGAGCTATTTTGTGAATCTAAACCATTCTCAGATCCCCTTGAAC
>JAOTAV010000006.1:1656788-1669619 GCA_026546445.1 Cyclargus thomasi
GTCAAAGTCCATAAGCTGCATACAAAGTTCATACTAAATTACGTTTTGAGAGAAAGAGATGGGTAGAAAACTTAAATTGTTAATATCTTACTTATTCCTCAACAAAATTTAATGATTTTTTGTCATTCTGTATATCTTTTAGCCCGCTTATTTGCATTCAATAAATTTTGTCTTACACGCATCTTCCCTATTGTGCGAAATCTCTTCTGCAGCAGTAGTACGAAGGATCAAGTATTAAGGCTTGTTTTTATTCGTTTTGTTTTGATCTAAACTTTTTTATCAATTAACTTTATCTTTCATAAACAAGAAATAAACTGACAAAAGAAAATGAAAAAGAAAATAGCCTGAGTAGAAACGAGTTAATAAACTTTTAAAACGCAACTGAAACCAATAAATCTAGGAAAATTGGACCATCTGCGCCACAAAATCCTATTATTTTTAAATGCATCGTATTGGAGCACGTGAAAATTTAATTGAAACGAATTAAGAACGCTAGGATAAGGATTATTATGAGTTACCGCCGCTACACCGGCTACATGCAGGAAATTACTATTGGATATTGGAGATTGCGCTGGATTTGTTAGAATGTTAACGTTTTTGAACGCTTAAATTTGAGCAACATTATTTATTTCATGCCACTTTGTATTCAGAATGTAGCTATATAAATAAATGAATTAAGGCTGTCAAATGTATAATAAAGGAAATTGAAAGAGAGCCAGTTGGACCTACGTCATTTCGTCAGAACATATCAATTAAGTCGTTATCTGTGGACTGAGTTTTACATTAAATGACCAAATTACTTAGATCCATAATCTGTATTTGTTTCAACTTCTCTAATTGTACAAGCATATATATGTATATCGACTCGAAGGTCATGAGTTTGATTCCCGCGTTGAAAACATGTTATTTCCAAGTTTGGTTACGACAATGTATACTGATTTTTTGAACCTGATTGCCTGATAAGTAAGATGATCCATGCGTCGGATGCGCATTAAAAGCGCCTGATAACTCGCCAGTCGTGTCGGTCACCCATCTCACTGCGTTATGAAAGTAAGGGAATAGACAAGGCTCGTGTGTTCTGCGCACACCCTTGGGCACTATAAAAACGTTTGTATAAACTAGCCACTGTCACCAAGTTGGTGACAGTAACTAGTTTATACAAACGGTGTAGGAATTATTATATTATTGACATTTTAGATTTAAGACTTTTAATTTACTATATTATTAAATTCTCCAAATATTAATCCAGCAAACACCGTATTAAATGTAGAACATAAAAAAGAAAATTGTTCGAAAATAAACTGAAAACGATTTAGTAAATGTAATCAGAACGCAATGTTAAAGGGTGTGCGGGCTTAAGTAACAATTTGCGAAACGAAACACGAAGTACACCGCACGTACTCGAATAATCTCAGCCGACACGTACTAACGCGAAAATAACCTGCAAAATCTGCACCCTAGCCTTTTTATTATTATTAGTACGGACAGCAGAAAAGTAAAGCGATTAAAATGCTTTGAGAAGTTTTTTGATAGTGCTACTGCTGCTTGCTGTTAGTGTTAGAATGATCAATAGGATAGTGAATAAAAGTTCAGCTAGTCTTAATACGATCTCCTAAATTTTTTAACTATTCAATACATATACTCTATATACCGTAAATATTATATTTATTCCACTTTTTTTCTTTTATAGTCGGTTTATTGCTAGTTTTATAACAGAATAATGTTTATATTTTATTTTAGTTACTGCGGACTAATAAAAATACAAGTTTTCGTAGCACACTAATCGATGGTATATCTTGTGAAAAATATTTCAAAAACTTTTTTGTCGTCACTACGTTCTAATTTTCGCGCTGTCTCGACACGGCAAAGTAGCGAAAGTGGTGTGAAGTGCCCGCCGCAGACAACCTGCCCCATTGTTGTCTTTGATTCACCGACAGCACTAACTGCAGTATTGATTCTCTGCAGTAATAGTTCAATCCGTGAATAGTCGCTATTGTACCAAAGCTGACGTAGTTATTATTTTTTTTATAATTTCACTAGCTTATATTTTCATACAAATTTTCATCCCCTATTTCACTAAGTATAATTTCATAAAACGCTTAAACACGTTATTATTTATTTTAAATCAGCAGCTGAGGAATAACAATTTTAGGTCTCTGACTTAAGAAATGATGAACTTTCGTAGAAAAACTTATAGAAACTATAACCCCGTTTTCACCTTCTTAGGGGGAGGAATTTCAAAGAATGCTTAAACACTTTTTATTTTGATTTATTTTGAATCAGTAGCTTAGAAATAAAATTTCATGTCTTTAACTGAACAAATGACGAACTTACATACAAACTTTCAACTCCTATTTCATCCCCTTAAGCATAGAATTTTTGAAATTCCTTTCTTAGCGGGTGTCTACTCAAAAAACAATCATACCAAATTTCATGGCTGTAGCTTTACCAGTTTTTGCTCGGCGAATATGTATCAAGTCAGTCAGTCAGGACTTGTTATTGTATATATTTATGGTTTTTATAGTATAAGAACTAGTGTACTTATTATGACATTATTAAAATAGTCAAAGCTTGCCTGTTTGGATGTTTATCCACGCCTGAATCACGCTGAAATTTCTGAAAGGATTTTGATAAAATAGGGTATACAGACAGGACGTGAGCTGATTTGTGTGATAGGATACTTTTAATACCGAATTAATTCTCCCTTAGGACAAATAATTTTAACATGGGTAAAGCCGTAAATAAGGTCAGAGTTTTTCATAAGAAAAATATATATTATGCTTAAATAAACATATATGTTCATAACTATAACGATAACAATATGAACATAACGCCAATTTAGGTCTGAGCCTAACGACCGTATTATTCTAATACGAGAATACGATATGAAATCACTCGAACATTAAGGACTATGCCGAATATTAAGGACGAAAAATGGGATTTTCATTTCATCACGTCGTTCATATTAACTTAGAGAGGTAAATATGCACGCAATTTTCATCCATTCCATTCCTAATGACTTTCGCTGACACGGCGCGAAACCCCTCATTTTACACTTTGACGCGTTCACTTGCGCCTATTCCTGAAACGATGACATTTCCCAATGAATAAAAACAATGAGTTCGCTAAAATGAGACTTTTTACGACGCCGCACAGTTTAATTTTGCCCGTCGGTGCCGGTTCCAAGATGACTTTTGTCTATCTCGGGTCTTGAAGGATAATATTTGTTGAATGCAATAGTACGTCTCGTACTTCCTGCTTTTTTAAAGTGCGCTTTAATATAAACAAAAACAGGAGAACCGCGGAACGGTACGCGTGGAGGGTAGGCGAGGGTCGCGGTAGTTTTTGCCGCCGGGTCTTTTTGTCTATCAGTAATGTGAGTCGGTTCGCGCCTCCTAACAACGGAGGCTCTAACACATGTCAACACATGCTCGCGTGAACATTAATTATAGTGTCACATAACGTGTTCAAATTATAACGAAATTAATGCGGGTTTTAAAAGGGATTACCGTCTGACTTTGAGGCGCAGTCAATAAGAAACCTTTTGATTTTCAGGATCGAACATTGAACTTATGAAAATAGAGTAAAAGTATGAATATTCTGGGAGCATTATGTTTTTACTAGACTAGTAGAGAAAAGTAGCCAGTTACTCCTTCATACCAAGAATTAAGTCGATTGTCGGTGAAACAAACACATATTTACAAAATTATATTATAGGTATGGATTTCTATGTCTCACACCTTGTTTTTCCGTCCATTATTTGAATTAGTCACCAATGCAACGCAGTGAAATTTTAAACTTTAAACATAGATATTTTAAACCTAAAGCAAAAATGGCGCTCTTATAGCGAACTGTACTTGCATATTTTATCTGCCCCTCAATTTTTCCAGGCACGCCATGGTAAAATAATAATGAAGCTTGTCAGGAATGTCCGACGGCCAATAGCAGACGTGACGACGTCGCATGCCACGGGCTCCCGGACTACGAAGTATGAGCTATGTGGTTATATATGAGAAAATTCTGAAACTATGAGCTCATCGGAGCGCGTACATGTCCGCAACTATGGAAAATGAATTCATTAGATATTCCTGCTTGTACGTGTTAATATCTTAATTTTTTGTATAAATAATTAAAAATAAATAAGCCTTTTGTTTCCTAAATATTTTTACCGTTACAAATATTACATGCTTAAAAGTAATTGAAAATATTATGTTCATATTTCTTCTAGGAACTATTAATGCGAAATTATAAATGCGAAGATGTGTCTATCTGTCTGTTACCTCTTCACGCCCAAACCGCTGAGCAGATTGTGCTGAAATCCGGTATGCAGATATTTTGAGTCCTGGGAAAGGGCATATGATACTTTTTTTGTGTGTTTTTGGGCGATAAACGAATTTTGTCACAACGGAGCTGCAAGTATCATCCAATATAGGTTTGTGTGTTTTTTTTAATATTTAAAGGGCAAGCGAGCAGACGGGTTAGTTCATGGAAAGCAACTGCCGGCACCAATGGACACTCGTAACATCCGAAGAGTCGCAAGTGCGCTGCCGGCCTTTACGAGGGAATGGGAATAGGGACAGGGGATTAGGGAAGTTGGGCCACCGGTAAACCAAAGGTCTTACCCATTTGGCTATGGACGCTATAAAACGCTGTTGACGATAAGTAAGATTTATGATGTATTTATAGTTAAGATGAAAATTTTGTAAACGCAATTCACATTTATTTAATAGAATCAGGCGTTACTTTGCAGAAATCCATAGCGTCAAGTTTAGTAAATTAAAACGAAACGCGTGTCGAGGTTCTCAACCCGCATTTTTACTTGCGGGTTGAGGTTAATTTTCGCGGAATATTGCTAAAAATCTTAATTTACTAAACTTGAAGCAATTCACATTGCTACTTATCGTCAAAAGTTATAACTTTTCACGGTGTACGTATTATACACAAAACGTACACCGTGACAACTTAATAACTTCTGACGAGTTTGAATCTGTCCCAAAAACCTCCCTTAAAATGATATTTCAAGGTTCGCCGCTCACCTCATCACTCAGACACTATGACACAGATCCAAAGTTTTCTCATTCCGAAACGCATTGTCCGGAAGTGTGAAAGTATGTAAGAGATTACACGATAAATGTAGCATGACGTACTATGACGGGGCGCAGCGAGTGTGCGGCGCAAAATCTGTGTTCCATTTGATTTGTGTCTACGCACTCTGTGAGCCTTTTCAAATGCACACGGTCACCACACCGCGCCGCGTAAAGCGTCGTATCGAGCAACTATGAGAGCTTTGACATGGCGCAGTGACCGTTGCCGACCGTGTATCGCCCGCACTAGCATACTATAAGCATGGCGACCGTCTCAGTTTTGTATAAATGCTTTCATATAAACACGGACGCAACACAGCACGGCGATCTTGCGGTGACCACGTGCCTGTAAAAATTCTGGCTGCAGTGCCAAGCGGATTGCGCTGGGCCCACACGTTGATGCTCGGCATAGTGTGCTCGAACCCTAATACTTCCACGATTAATCCCCGCTATTAAGTTGGAAAATCTTGGGAGTGTAATAAAAAGTGATGATGTAATAAGAATTTTAAAGTGGTCCTTTGTAGAGCAAAACGTATTTTTATAAGATATTTAAGCTGATAAAATTTCTTTGTTCGCTAAGTTTCTGGTTTATTTCTCGCTGGAAATGTGGGACTCGCGACCTCTTAGAAAATATGTTATATAGAAGCTGTAATTTTTAGTTTTTTTTTAAACATGTAGTTTGTTATACTGTTGACTATATTTTCTTACAAAACTGACAAAAGGATAAGTGGAACATAAATTGCTCATTTATAACGACACTTAGGGCCTGTTTTACCGCTCACCATTAATGTTTCTGTTAGGCTATCCAAAAATTTTTTTAAAGATTCTCCATACAAAATCTGCCAAATAAAGTTGCATCTGTCAAATAAATATACTATACTAAAGACCTGTTTTACCGCTTCTCGATAAATGTCAGATACGCTATCCACTACTTTTTTGATAGATTCTACTTACGTAATCTGTCAAAAAGTTGTGTAACCTATCAGAAACTTTATCCGTATGCGGCGAGACAATAAGTTTTAATACCTTTCATGTTGATATCAAATATGCAAAAGTGTCGGAAAGGCAGAGTGTGTCTACTTGTAATAGAATCGCTTTGATGAGGTGCTTTGGGAAAGTATTAGATAAATTTCTAATTTATTTTCAGGTTTTCTATCGTTTTATAACGAAGTTGCTAGCAACATCTTGTCATACTTCAACTTTCTTTTGTAAGTCGGTTAAAATAATATTAATATTATAATATTATGTATGGACGCTTCACACCACGTCAATCTGGCACCGTGCTAAGTTCTCGAGGGACTTGTGTTACAGGTACCAGACAACGGAAATATATTTAACACTTGTATACTATACACATATTTAAGTTTTTTATTATATAATACGCATATTTAATACACATCCATGACCCAGAAACATTGAAAATCTTCGGCGGGATTCGAAGCCGCGACCCCTGGCGTGAGCTACCAAAGCGCTCAACCGCTGCGCCACTGAGGTCGTGGGTTAAAAAAAAGTTAAAAGCGAGAAAGCCACGCTTGTGAGTCATGATTGTGGAGATGTGAGGCGAAGTGAGAGACGAATGGATTACATTTCTCTTATAATATTTGTGAAGGTTATTTCACACTGTGCGCACATCTTATTAGGAGGACAAAAAATATATTTCGAAGCCACAGAAGTTTAAGATTTCATTTGATATGTGAATGTGTCGAGTAATTTCATGGCTGTTACATATCACGAATAATCTCGCATGTTATGGTTTCTTTCGCTGTTGCTTTTTTATTTTGCTTTAGTAATAAAATGTTACACTGAAACTGTTGTATGATACGTGAAAGAGAAAACTTAGACTAAGGGCCTGTTCATC
The DNA here is from genome assembly GCA_026546445.1 of Cyclargus thomasi. Lineage (NCBI taxonomy): Eukaryota > Metazoa > Arthropoda > Insecta > Lepidoptera > Lycaenidae > Cyclargus > Cyclargus thomasi. Next base: position 1,663,731 of record JAOTAV010000006.1, read on the forward strand.
AATTTTTTTTAAATAAGGGGGGCAAACGAGCAAACGGGTTACCTGATGGAAAGAAACTACCGCCGCCTCTATGGGCATATCTATACACTCGTAACATCAGGGTTGCACGTGCGTTGCCGGCTTTTTAAGAGGGAATATTTCTTGAAGGCTTGTATGTTGTAGCGTTTTGGAAATACTGATTACTGCTGGTGATAGTTCCAGAGCCTTACTGTGCGAGGCAGAAAGTTACGCGAAAATCGTACTGTGTAAGACTGCCATTCATCAAGACGATATGGGTGGTAATCCCGCGTAGGTCGATGGCGAAAAGTTGCACGTGGAATGATTTCGAACAATTCGTCTGAGCACTCCCCTATACGCGTGATATAAACGTGATAAATTTTTTTTTGTATGTTTGTTTGAACGCAGTAATTTCAAAAAGTACTGGTCGGAATTTAAAAATTCTTTTAGTTTAGTGTTTATCGAGGAAAGATATATAACATCACGCTAGTCTTATATAACATCGCGCTACGATCAGTAGGAGCCGAGCAGTAATCAAAAATTGAGTAAACACGGTATAATTTATAAAGCTTGCGCTGACGCAGTCGCGCGCAAAAGCTAGTTATAACATAAAACTAAAGAGTTTGTTTATTTGAACGCGTTAATCTCAGGAACTACTGGCCGAAATCGAAAACTTTTTTTGTATTAGTTAGTCCATTTATTGAGGAAGGCCTTGCCTTACATAACATCACACTATGACCAATAGGAGCCGAACGCGATAATTTATAAAGTTCCACTTAGACGTAGTAGCGAGAGAAAGCTAGTTATTTATAGTGTACTAGCTTTTACCGATCAAGCACTAACCTTGAATATTATTCATACGATTATGGCACCTATATATTAATACGCGAGCGGAAAACTTCCCTACCCCCCTACCCCTACCCCTTTTTATGTAAGACGCTTAGATGTAAAAGCATGAAATTTCTCTCGTTTATAGTTGATTTGGAGGAAGAGCGTGGAATACCAATATTATTTAAAAAAATGCTTTTATTTTGGATATTTTTAACAAATGAAACGCTACGCATGCTGCAACATGCACACTACAATATTTTGACGCGACACAATATATAATATAAAATCATACATGAAATATTCTATTGTTTATGGTTGACGTCTGTGTTTTTAAATAAAACTTATTGGCCTGGCAAGGAGACCTTTATGCCAAATTGTAGATTGTGATTGAATTTTGAATAGATTAAATTTTTTATAGCTCCTCTACAGTAATAATTTAAATGTTTATGGTCGAATTTCAACCACAGAGCGGCCTCTATTATTAATAAGTTAGATATTACAAACATGTACAACTAAAAGCTGCCTGCATAAATTCCCGGGTGGGCGTAGGACGTAGGTGATAAAATATGACTATTCCCACCCCAAGTGTTATCGTCTAGACCAGCCAGGCTATAGCTTACATCCAGTGCTTTTAATGAAAAGACTATTTTAAGATCCATACACACTAGTTCCAATGAAAGTAATGCGACCCGAATCTAATAATAGCGTCAGGGAAAACACGTTTTTTTAAAAACTTTGTTTCTGAGAAGATTATATTCTTCATCTGATACCCAGGGTACAAAAGGCTAATTTTTCAAGCTAGGAAAGCAAGCTGGTTCTCTTTTAAACTGTCTTGCTAAGCTGGTCAAGCTTGAAGCATTCTAAATATGTGTAAATGGTTAGTTTACTGGGTCAGAAGTGAGGATACACTTTAGTCTACTACTACTACTGAGACTAGCTTGAAAAACTAGCCTCGTGTATCTCGAGCATTCCTCTTTCAATCAATCTTCAACTTTCATTATCGTGGACACAAGGGTGGTTATGCCACGCGTTTTTGTGAGCTACGTCTTCCTTCGGAGTTTCCGCTAGTACGGAGGGACCCTTAGATATCTAGCCAGGCTAGGTATATTAAATAAACAATAGGTATAAATCAATAGCAAATACCACGGCCGTCTGCATATCTGAATGCCTAAGTGTTGCTATTCCAACCCCGCCGCCCTATAGAAATGGAAACATCATAAAATCTCTGGAATCTCGTAATGGCGGACGTGTCGATGTATTGAATTTCCAGATGATTAATGACGTAACTGGAATTTCCCTGGTTTAAATTAACTTTTTACAGATTGGAATTTTATTGTTTAACGGTTTCGTAAGTTTTGTAGCATATTGGTACAGATTGTCGAAGTTGTAACTTATTGTTACTGATTGCGATTAATGTTTTTTATTTTAGCTTAATAGACAAGTATATTTTAATTTTGTAACCCAAAGATTCTTTATTAATAATACTTAACTTAATTTTAGTAAAAAAATAAATTCAGTCATAATTAAATCAACCATAAAACCAACCCTCTTAGGCTATCGTGACACTGACCTCAGGAATATGATGGAAATTTTGTCACACATAATATACGATTTACGACCTTTCTAATATTCGAAACTAGTACCCTATGACGTCATTAATTAAAATTCAATCTATGTGATACCATCTCGCTAATGGGCACGTTCGTGGCTGGATCTGTTACCGCATTTCGATCTTATTACCAAAGCGCTAAGAACCATCGGTACATCAGGTTTGCCGGCGGCCGTACCCACATTAGGAGATTATCTATTTGTGCAAGTCTCCTGAGCTGGCGTAGTTTTCAGCCAGTAATGAATTGATGTCTATCCCGCTAGGAAATGAACCGAAATTGTACCGCACCCTTCCATTTTGTTTATTATGATATTGTTTTTGAGGAAAACGGCAATTGGATACTATTTACCCTTCTTGTTTTCAGTATTCTAAGAAGAGATAATGGTTGTTGGAAATATTGTTTATTTTTCATTTACCCCTTTTAATTTTATTTTAAAGAGTGATCTTAATTCACTCTCTACCGTATTAACGTTCGATTATAAAATATTCACTCGAATATAACGAAAATAGGACTTGTGGGTAAGTAACAAAATATCTATGTACATAGGGTTACCAGATGAAAAAATCTAAAGTGCGGAGAATAAGCCTGATTTCCATAAAGAAACCTGAGAATTTTTTGCAGATTTGTTTCTTAACAAACCATTTGAGAGACACTTTTTTTTGTTTTTAACGTCTTTCAATCTTTAAATGTACTGCATTTTATTTTCAATCTAAACAGTCGGAGATTTGCCAAGTCCGGCCGCAAGCCTGACAAAAGGTAAAAAATCCTGAAATCTCAGGCTAAATCCTGAGTTAATGTAACCCTATATGTACATCACTTGAGTTACCTGTAAAATATATTGTTTAGCAAAAAAGTATATTAAAATATTGCGTCCTAAAAAGATATAGAAATACTAAAGTACTTTATGGATTTAAGCGTCGTATTTTTAAGGCGACGCTACGTGACTGGCATAGTCGAGCTGTCATTGTTCGCCAAACACTGAGTTTCCTAAGTTTTTCCTTTACAAAGGCGAATTCACTTATTTGAGTTATGGCTACATAATAAATTTAGACGTACAATAACGGATGTAAGGATTATTGATTGAATTTTATATGAGTTTAAACTTTACTTTGAGTTGTATTTAAAAGGCATTCGGATGGAGGGATAGTTAAATATTTAAGTTATAAAGTGTAAAGCAATATTTAATCACATAAGTTGTTGATTTTTCTTACGACGTATAAGCATTTAGTCTAATTATCTGTATTAATATTAATAATATAAAGCTGAGGAGTTTATTTGCTTAAACGCTCTAATCCCAGAAACTACAAGACGGAATTGAAAAAAAGAACATAAATATATACGATCAAATTGAAAAACCTCCTCTTTTTTGGAAGCTAGTTAAAGATATAAACATTAGGTACTCGTATCGTTTCAAACAGAGAACATCAGTAAAGTTCTGTGCGGTTTAGATGTTCAATAAAATATGTGTCGATAGATATTGTAAGTCAAGAAGTGAGCTCATGCCTTGAGGTTTCAAGTTAGAACGTGAACAAGTGCTAACTCGATTTTAGTATTTAAGGTAACTCGGTTTCCTTTGTTCTCGCAGAAAAATCTAACAAACTGTTCGTTTTTTATTTTGACAGGTTAGCTAACAAGCTCCTTACCTAGGGTGCTATTTCGAAGATTTTAAGGTTGAGTTTTGTTTGTTTAGTTATAAAAATTGTGTACTGTTAAATTAGAATGGGATAAAAATATGTTGAATTTTTTTAATTTCTGAAATGAATGTCTGAATCTAAATGTCTATTTCACCGCTTACTGACAAAGTTTCTCATAGGCTATACATTCTTTGCCAGATTTTCCACACAAAACTGGCAAAAATCTTCCGACATCTGACACTTATCATTATGCGTTGTAACAGGCCCTAAATTTATAAATCATAGATTGATGTTGTAACCAGCAGTAAAAAGTGTTGTAAATACCATTATTTAATATTCTTCAATTTTTATATAATGTAAATAACAGTTCTACTTTAATTTATGAAGTTCGTGTAATTATTTAAAAAAGATATTTTACCCTTTTGTAAGCAAATCTTTACCTAAATAAATATATTTTAATTAAAATAATTTGTGTGACTTGAAAAGATCTGAAGCCCTAATAAACTTCTAAGCTTTTTGAATTCATAAATAAAATTTGCACCTTTTTCCTCTAAATGAAAAAGTTTTATTTTATAAGCCGGCCTTTGAAATAATAGAAAATTATTGTCGTAAAGACTTTCAACAGTTATAAAGGACTATTTTATATTTCAATATAGTTTTAACTTTTGGCCTTTGTCCTTCTAGTCCTTTCTGAAAATTTATGAACAAAGAACAACAGGGAAAAGACAAATACTCCCTCGGAACCTTTACTTAAGTGTCACGAAATATTTTTGTTTTTGAGATAAGATTTATTTTAGTAACGCCTTTGAATACAATATATGTATATATATATATATATAAAATGAGGTGACAAATTGTGCATAAAATTGAAGTTAAATCTGCATCATAAAATGTCTCGACCACCTATGATGCTGTGGGGAATATGTGTAGCGACCCTAAAAAAAATTTTTTAAATGGTGTTTATGGATCAAGTGTTACCTGATAGAAAGCAACAGCCGTCGCCCATGGACACTCACGACATCTGAAGAGTCGCAAGTGCGTTGCGTCTTTATAAGGGAATAGGGATATGGGATTAGGGAATTTGTTCCACCGGTAAACTCACTCACTGAACGAAACATAGCACAATGCCGTTTCACGCCAGTTTTCTGTGAGACCGTGGTATCACCCCGGTCGAGCCGGCTCATTTGTGTCGAAGCATGGCTCTCCCACAGAAAAAAAAATCTTCCGACCGGGCCTTCGGCCAAAACGTCAGACTTTGAGTTAAGCGTTAATTTCGGATAACAACGTCAGGAGAAACACCGGTATCAAGTGAAAAATTGACGATCCAGTGCACGCAGTTCCATAGAAATCAGTACAAAGTAACAAATCCGTCCGCTGCGTAGGTACGCTCAGATTCCGGCGCAGTGCACGCGCACCTTAAGCCCTATATTCAAACTCTTTATCAAATTAAAGTTTAATCATCATCAAACATCACTACCGTGTACCATAGTGCAAGGTATGAACATAGCACCGGGGAACTACGATATGCCGTGAGTACACAGAGAGAGTGAACGAGTCGCCGTGATCCGCCACAATCGGTGCTAATCTCTGTTTGAATTCAATTAACGCTCGCTGCGCTGGGGCCGATTATTACTAGCTCTCTTACACTATGAAGACATCGCCGGTGATTATTTGCAAGCGTTGTTTAAAAAATAATTTTCTTTTTCTTGTTTAAGTGTTTGAAAATAGAATGCAATAGCGGATGGTGACGCTGTAGCCAGTTTTATCAAAATGTCCTTAGAGGCGTCAACCGATCATATAAAAGAACGGAACACTAA
>JAOTAV010000006.1:1669719-1700036 GCA_026546445.1 Cyclargus thomasi
CCTATACAACAAAGAAAAAATTTTGAAAATCGGTTCACAAACGGCGGAGCTATGCGCGAACATACATTAAAAAAAAAAAAAAAAAAAAATATATCCACAGCCGAACATAATAACCTCCTCGTTTTTGGAAGTCGGTTAAAAAAAGGGATAGGGAGATCAGGGAAGTTGGGCTACCGATAAACTCACTTACTAAACGAAACCAGCAAAACGACGATTCACGCTAGTTTTCTGGGAGGCCGTGGTTTTACTCCAATTGAACCGGTCATTTCGTGCCGAAACATGGCTTTCCCACGGTAATGAGCATCCGTATCATGTACTTGAGACGGGAAAATGTATCATTGGTACACGCCTTCACCCGGGTTCGAACCTGCACCCTCTCGAGTGCGAACCAAAGGTTTAAAGGCTCTTTAATATTAGAGTAAGCTCAAAGCATTTAGTCTTCAACTTTATCTAAAACAATACTTTAAATATGCACGAGATAGTTTCAAGTACCTTATCTACAGAAACTGATATTTTGCAAGTTATCAGAAAATCTCATTTCCGCGATATTAAACTTTTGAACACAGGGGTAGCTCACCTCGATTATTTAATATTTGTTGTTTCGAGTACGATTCCGTGTGTTTTGTAGCTATTACTCATAATACAAACAGAATTCTCAAAGTGCTTCATTCGGGACTGGAACATCAAACAAAACGTAGACTTAATTGAGATAATGTAAACAATGGAAATCCTGTGGGCGTCATGATCGCTGCTTAGGCCACGAACGTACGGGCGTTTTAAATCACAACTTGGTTTTGGTAACAGTATTTCAATAAAATATATTTCCTTAAAAAAGGCTACCGACGTACCTAAAACTCTAGGCGACGGTTACTTTAAAAAAAAGAGTTGACCGCAGTAGGTAAAAAAGAGTGTCTGCTATTTCTAAGGTGCGTGAAAAAATACTTTTATCTTCACTTAGTTCTGACTTCTGTTCAGTTCTTTTTTCATTCACTTTGGAAACGCTTATCAACTTTTAACGAATACTATTTCGTTTATCTATGAAAGTATTGTATGGTTTCTGAACCATATATTTGGTTTCCTAAATATTCGAATCGTTGAACTAAATATTTCCAGAACCTTTGTAGAATTATTCTAGACTTCAGACAACTTTAAGCGTTCATACCCAAATTTAACACATTATTGGAACTTTGGAACACCGCCTGAATGAATTCTATCGAATACTCGATTTAGATTAAAATGATCACGTTTGATTTCATCTGGAAGTTTCACGACTTCAATCGCAGCATTTATTATTATCATTACCTTTCCACATTAGCACCATACGTCGGTTCCGACTTTCAAACGGTCTATTACAAGTTTTCTTATTACAAGTTCTCCTATTACGCGTTCGTAATCTTGATTTAATGAAAAAATCATAACGGATGAACTCGTACCAAGTTATGTACGTGTTGGGCGGAATTAAGTCTGTTGAAATGCTCAAATTTCGGAATAACTTGAGTTCAATTTGTTTATATAGTCTGGCTACTATAAGTTGAACATAGAAAAAACATCTTCAAATTTCAAAATCTTTTTCGCCACTATAATTGTGTGATACGATCTACGGTATCACACGATTATAGTGGCGAAAAGGATTTTGATCATTTATCTAATCATGAGACCTAAGCACGAGTATTTCACTATAAGTTTTTGTAAAATGCAAAGTGTTATTCTTATTGAGACTTATAGAACAAAGTGTTGTTTTATGTAAATAAAATAAAATTTATTTGTTATAATCGAAATTAGACTGTAAATACTCGATGGAAGGACAAAATCCTGTTTCTCATATCTTATAATATATTTTTATTCAAAACATATCATTTATTTGGACAAATAAAATGTCATATCTTACATAAAAGCCGAAAAATCATAATGTGAAGACTTCGTCGGAATAATGTTGCTAGTAAAAATAAATGCTAGGTTCAACTTATAGTAGCCAGACTGCATGTAAATCATTACAAAAATTTTCACCAAATTGCCAGTAATTATTTGTCAAGTTGTTTTAGATTTAACGAAGATGTCATCATGTTGAGACTTACAGAATAAACGCGTAAGGAAACAATGTAAAAACTATTAATTTTAGAGTAAGGAAAAAATTGATAAAATAAATTTTCATAATGTAATTGCATTAACAAACTTACCCCTCTGTTCATAGCGTCTGCAGTCTGGACAGCTAATTAAAATCAAACAACTCGTAAATGAAATTTGTGTATCAAAAACATAAAAAATTAAACCATTTTTCACATTCACTAAAGATTTTAATTGATAAGGTGATGGTCTGATGTTCAGAGTGTTATGATTGTTAATATCTTTATTCGTTTGGCAAAAATGAAATGGATGTAATACTTATTTAAACTAAATTCTAATTTCTGTATTCTATGTTTTGACTTCATTATATAAATCACCGAAGATTATTATAGCTATTTTAAATTTCGGACAGAACGCAATGATTTCAAAATATACTCTTCGGTATATTGAAATAAGTCGTACGATAACATAATCTACACGAACAAGAGTGAAGGGGAGAGCGCATATTAAATCGCTAAGTGTTTTGATAAACACAGACGCAAGGGCGAGTATGGACGATGATGCGATTTGGTTTGGGAATTTGGCAAATCATCGTTAGGGAAGCACTAGCGGGTGACAGGAGAGCTTACACAGCCTCCTACGGGAGACAGCGTTGATTAATTTCGATGCATTTAACGGCATTGTTTATGACACTTCGAATGCTGATTGAAATTCATTTGAAATTAAATTCCTGCTATACCAAAAACAATCATCAACATAATACACATAGTTGTAGTTCTTTCGATTTATTATGGAATAAAAAACTAAAGTGGATAAACTGAGCGACAAGGTAAATACAGTTGCGAATGGTAATGAAACTTTAAAATGTCTATGGCTACCTAATTTTAAACAAGTCTGCTACCGAACGACATCAAAACGAACCATTCAATTAAACTTTATCTGCAGATAGGGGTAGAAATGATAATATAAGAGTAGCCGCTGAATAGAGTCTCAAATGTGAATTCACGAATTAGCTATCCGGATAGACGACAAAGAGCTGACGGCTTATCTGGCGGATTTAGATGAACTCAACCCTCGATACAAAATAATAGCTGGCTCGATAGCGTCATTGTTTGAGCATGAAATTAAAATTGAGCGGGGTTCACACGTGCGCGCTCAGATAAGGCTCGCGATCGTCGATGTTTGTTCTGCTTTGATTTACTCAAAGGGTTTGCTCTTTTTCTTATTTAAACTGGGCGTGCGTCTAATCCTGACTTTGGCGTGGTGGTCCGGTTGTTACTGATGGCAATTTGTATGCAAAGCGCGTATCGATTATTTGTCATCATAAGGATCGAGCATCGAAAGCTTTTGTTTTTCACGCAGTTCTCTTAACGTTGATTTTTGGTGGTATATATAACTTCGACGTGTCTTAATTATTTTCATAAGAAAAGCTGTATCGTTATGTATCATATCTTATAAAACATAGAAACAAGTATGAAACATCGACTTCTGCTGAATGTATAATATTCAAAAATAAAAACCCTTTAAAGAAAGCTGGGAAAATCGAGGGGACATTATCAGAAATTAATTTAATTCGTTCTATCATCTCCCAAATTAGGCCTATTAACGTTTACTCCCTTAGGCCTCCATTAGGTTGTAGATTATTTAGCCATCGTATGAAAGTGTCCGGCGCAATTTAATTTATCGATAGTGTGGATGGCCGGCGTTGCCTGGGGATGATTCAATCAATACTACCCGTATTATTTGCCTTTCCTTGGGCTATTAGAATTTGGTAACGTTTAATTAATTATGTTCGGGAAATATTTAACCTATATTAACACTGCTGCGATTGTTTTATCTATTTCTATCATTATGGATTGCTCAGTACAGATTTGATTATGTTTAAATATTAGCTTCGGTTAGTTTGGATTTCGCGTTCAAATAACAATTGGAATAAGTGTTTGTTGATTAAAGTCACTATTAAAGTTCTTCCTTTATTACTTAGTGCATTTTGCTTCCAAAAAAAAATGCATGAATTCTATAAAAGATTACGTGACTGGGCTATAATTCTGAAAGCAAAATTGAAGTTAAAATTAAAACGAATACAACAATAACCCTAAAAAGTAATTTTAAGCAGGGGAATTTTGCTTTCACGAAATTCCTGTAGCTGAGCCACAAATCAAGGGAGTTCTAAAGTGTGCGTCGCTTATAAACGAAATATCATTGCCGTCGCATGCAAACAGCCCATAAGCGCAGATAATGCGGCATCTAATATGAAAACTTAGCCATTACAAACAATATATTACGAAACTGTAGATTTGTGAAGTGCCGAAGTTCTTTCATTAACTTTGTCGTTCACGATCTCATAACATTTTAAAATATTGGTAAAGTTCTGATAGGATCGCGATATCAGGTTTTTTGATAAAGTTTTGCTTTTTAACTTAGTTATTTTGTTAAAAAATACACCATGCATACTATATAATAAAATATAATAAATAGCGATCGGCGTCTGGCAATCACGCTCGTATCATTCTCGTCTAATGGAGGTGAGGTGTAGAAATTCATTTATTACTACACTAGATGACCCGGCAAACGTTGTTTTGCCATATAAATAATTTAGGAGGATGAAAAATAAATGTTGGCCGATTCTCATAGATCAAAAAATAAAAATCAAAAAAACTTTATACCGGATATATAGATACCGGATAAGCACAAAAAATTTCATCAAAATCGGTTAAGCCGTTTCGGAGGAGTATGGCAACGAAAACTGTGACACGAAAATTTTATAGAAGTATTTAATATTTCATTTGGTACAAAAAAATAATCTTACAACAATCTGAAGTAAGATAGAAACAAATACATGAACATTTAAGGACGGTAGAAGCTGCTGCATCATGCATTGAAGTATTTTCTTTCCTACAAAGACTTTACTACATTTTTTATGATATTTAGGAAGCAAGCGAGCTACCTGATGGAAAGCAACGGGTCACCTGACTGAAAAATTGCGACGGGTTACCTGACGAATGAAGAAATGCCATCGCCCATGGACACTCGTAACATGGATCCCCGCGGATACCTTATTCCTGAACAAACATGTCTTCAATTTCCAATAAAAGGTACTTTAAAGGGCATATCAATAATTTGAAAGCAATTTTTCATTACCTTCCGCATGGAAATCGAATGAATGTGCAATGACACTGGTGCAAGGAACAAGTCAGGTTGTTACGGCACCGTCATAAGCTACACGCTATTTAGCAGTTAGACCGACCGATTTATCAATACGACATTTATTTTCTGTTAATCGTATTTGGATATTGAGCTGAGGGTGATATTTCCGTAACAAAAGACCCATGTTTGATTATCTAACCGTATCATTCGTTACCAATTATAGAAATGAAAGTTGATAATAATTCCTTATTAAACTGTCATTACGTAAATTATTTATAGCTATATATAATAGCAATAATATTATTGCTTCAGTAATTTTTAATATTCTTTTAGATAACGTGTTTTTAATCGTAAGCAGTTTGCTCTTGACTTCGTTAGGCTTAGCTCTTTTTTTTATTATTTGAGAGAAAAACTTTTTTTCTTATTGGTAATTAGAGACGTCTTAAAAATAGAAACATCGGTAAAATGACTGTGATAGCTGAGATTCTCTCAAAGATAAGGCAATTTGATCATCAAACAGACCTTCCCAAAACTCTCCATACAAAACGGTGCTCCAATATGACGTCACTTACCGGTAGTTTGCACGCATCGCGGGAAGACTTTGTTCGATAGCTATATTAAATAATGCGTTCATTAAAGTGGTTTTTATAACACAATGGTATGATAAATATTTAAAAAAATATATTACTAAAAATCGAATTGCCTGCCCAACTTTGAAGGGTTATTAAAGAAAATAAAAGTTGTGAAGCTGAAATTTTGGAAATATTTTATTTTTACTATTAGGTATATAGGATAAAATAATAAAAATAAAATATTTCCAAAATTAATTTTGTTATATTTAATATCTGTCTAGTGTATCTAATGTAACAGCTGACATCAAACCCACATTATTTTAATTTCAAATACTTTGGGGTCCAATAACGTCCATTTACACAAAAATCCGGGAGTTTTTAAAATGTTAGTCATCTGCTTCTTTCACTTACGTCTTTAATTACTACATGGTGCAATAGATATAGCATAACGATAATTTATATATATTCTATTTAAAAATTAGAAATTTTTTTACCTAATCATCTACTCTATTTTAAATGAGTGAAAGTAATTTTATAAAAGTATTTTAATATAGTTTGATGTGGATAAAAGTATGTAGGTAAGTAGGTTTTACCTGCGCCTATGCAAGTGAGAAAGCAGGACATTCATTTCAATATTTTAAGATTCCTGTTTTATTCCACGGGACCATTTAATCGGGAAAAATAATATCATGTTAACATATCTATTTCAAACTTTTTATAAAAATCATTCAGTAATATAGGAAACTTTGTTAGCGTCAAACACATAAAGATTAACACATTTAACATTACTAAACCTTTCGGCTTTTCTATTAAATACGATTTTCAAGTTCAGAATAGTTTAAACTATTATTCGTTACAGATGTGCACCTAAACTTTTCCAATATCCATTAACAATACGCTCGATAGAACAGCAACTCAAACGATCTCAGGTATTTTTATCCTGTGGCACATTCACACAAATATATGACCTGACTTCTATTAGTGTTTCGACACGTAGCTACACTTTAGATGAATAATTCAGTCGATTTGCGCCACTCTAATACTTTGTGCAAACAAGTAGGATAGTCTAAATGGTTTTTACAAAGTTTTTTAAGACTACAATATGAGCAAAAATACAATGATATTCCTATTTCAAAAAATGATAAGCCATTTTGTTAATAGTTAGAAAACAATCATAAGCAGCTGATGCTTTCGAAATGTTTTCAACCATCGCCTTTAGCTAAACTTAAAAATGCTGGGGCTTTATCCAAGACCTAAACGTTTTCGCTTCATTGTATTGAATTCAGGTTTCATTGAATCGTCAAACTAAATGTATGGAAATGATATAAGGCGTAACGAAAGCTTCTCTAATTTCCATCTTGTTTGGCGATTCTACAAAGAAGCAAAAACGTAACGTCTTGGCTAAGTCCCCCGGTTCACACCGTTAAATAGCGCTTGCGCGACGTTTCGTCGAGTGAGTGACAACCAGAGGCCTACTCCATATTCAATTTCCTTATTCTTCATTCAATTTCCATATCCTGCTTTGAGTCAAAACTCGAGCGCCACATTTTTTTAATCAGCTCTTTTTTTCTGTGTTTAATCACTTTCAATTTTAAGTCCGTGCCGCATTATGTCTCATTACCACTAATAACGACCGCAACGTTATAACGCAATGCATCAAAAGCGGCGCGATAAATACAACTTTTCATCGCTCAGTATGTTAAGTACGCACAATACGAGCTCATATTTAACCGTTATCAGCGCCCGTGGGATGATTTACACGGCTTATCCCTGCTGACTTATGAAGCAGACGCCTTGCTCATCGGGTGTAAGTTTTATTGATAATGCAAGTGAATTTGATTCATCTTACCCAAAATGGGATGGATTTGAATTGGAATTCGTTCGGTGAAATAGCTGAATAGTATTGTTATTTGATGAATGAAGAAACAAGCAGATTTGTATATAATTTTCTAAATGATAGTGATCAAAGAACGATGGTAAAGCTTAACACACACTTATACACTTTTAACGAAGTGTGCCGAGGCACTTCGTATTTTTTATATCTCTGTCGCAAGATTTGTGCGAAAAATGCTTTGCCCCGTCACAGTATGTTCAGTCCTTTATATTAAGTAACGCTTCGGCTTAACACACTAGGCCGTCGTTATGGGGCCGAAGTCTGGCACTACCTCGGCAGGGACGTTTTGTTTAGCAACTTTTAATTTTCACCACGTAATTTTGTGTATCATCGTATATTATATTATCAGCCGTACACGTCAGAACGTAAATTCGGCCACAAAAAATCGGCCGCGTGTCTTCGGCTTAGCCTGCTTTAGTGTCATTGTTACATGACCCTAACGTCAATCATACAAGTTGAATCGCGAGGAATTCTATATTTGATATTTTTTGCACGTCGATTCACGGAGTTGGCGGTGCGTTCATGTGTGCTCGCGATTGGGACCGGCACAGTTTGAATATGATAGAGTTTTTATGTTCTTTTCATACCATCATCATCATAATCTGTTTCAGGAATCGACAATGAGTTAGAAAAAAATTAAAGCGAACGCTAGCTATTTGTTGAATGAAATACACCTAAAAAAGTAATTTTTTAAGAACTCTTATCAATCTGTAAAAATTTGGTGGCAAAAAATTAATTCTGTTACCCACCCCTTCACGGCCGAACTGTTGTGTACCAATTCTGTCGAAATTTAATATAAATCACTTGTCATCCTGGAAAAACGTATGTTTTTTGTAAAAAAACAATTTTAAAGTAATAGAGTTGCGAATGTCGCCGAGTAGGTATAATATTTTGAACTCAAATATCGTACAAAACTACTTATATACTTTTTTTAAAATTGAAATAAGATTTTTTCATCAACATTAATTATAATAAAAGTGCTTGAAACAAAGGTAATATTATATATTATTATTTGCAGGTATATTTCTATGCAAATTCGTTGATCACTCGAATACGGTGATTATGATATACACAAACTGTATGCAAACATGATATTATGCAGATGCTGCTGGTGTCCCGTATTTATACAACCACTACAACCACTAAGGGCTGTTATACAATTGTACCCTAATTCTGTTATTTTAGTGCCGCATTAATGCAGTTTCTTCTTACATCTTGTTTTTTATCATGCTTAACTAGTCATGAATCTGATGTGATCTAATGAACTCATCACAAAGTATGTCACAAGCATCAAAAGAGTTGCTTTTTTCTATTATTAGTAAACAGAAGCTCTGAGGTTAATATTTTTATTACTTTTTCAACAGTTTATTTTAATGGTCATGAGTAAGTAACAGTTACTTACTACGTAAAATTTAACAATACAGCTTCATAGTATAAAGTGCTTAAAACTGACCAAACCTTTTACTCAATAGACATTGATTCAATGATCTATGGATATATAATTATCAATAAATTATCCTCTATTCTTTTATTCACATTAATTTAATCACATTATCTTCTTTAATGTAAGTTATAAGACATTTTGTCGTTTGTAACAAAACTAACTGGATCGAGGCAAGAACAAAACTGCATTAATGTCTGTTTAAGATAGCAGAATAAGGGTACTGATTTAATAACCCAGCGTGCAGAATATCAATGCATTAGTGAAATAGACCAAGTGCTATTCAGACCAAATTGTGGTTTAATACATTCACAGTCATAGAAATACTTTTTATTCTGACGGACTTTATATGAATATCAGTAATGATTCATATTGATATAGTAACTGTCAGTATTACTGGATGCCAGCGCTCAATCAACTAAGTTTTGACAGAAGTTTCATGTTAGTGTAAGGTCGTTTGTCCACCGCACGCCGTCACCGTCAACGAGGTTATTTTGGGCCGATAAAATGCCGCTTTGTGATCGATGTTTTAGGTTTTATTTTTCGACAAACGGATTGAGACTGGTTGCCGGATAGGAAAAACCAATGGTATGCTACATCTGAGTATGACGAATAACTATAGGCATCACATTTACACCACATAGTCGGTCATGACAGCCCAGGTGGGTTAGCCAAGATGTAAACGTTTTTGCTTCCTTATAGAATTGCCAAAAAAAGTATGCTAATGACATGAGGCGTAACGAACGCTCATGTCATTTCCATATATTTTGTTTGGTGATTCTACAAAGAAGCGAAAACGTCTTGGTTAACTCCCCAGCTCATTTTCATCCTCTAACTTTTTTAACAATCCGTCATTTTGTCTGTCTTTTGTTATTTGAAGTCGCAATGCAATGAGGCACATTATTAAATAATGAATTTTAAATATTGATAAGAGAATGTATCTTTCTACAGCAAGATAGACATAGTGACATTGAATGCACATAAAAATCTGTCAGTTTATCCTAACCATCTGTCAGTTTGTCTATGCTTTCTATGTTTACTGACGCTATGCTACCCATGCAGGTGATACAACACAACCGCGCAACGGAACAGGACCGAAACGCCGTTTCTCCACCAACACCGTCAACCTTGAACGCGAATATTTCGCACCTTTAAAATGCAACTTTATGATCTAGGCTATAAGTTTTATTTTCTAGCGACCATTGCTCTATCGACAATGTCATCGCTGTGTCACCTATGTCATACAGTGTCATTTTATCTGGCTGAAATAATCTCGTTCTCGGTTGACGGTGTTGGTGAACAAACGGCGTAAGGCCTCGAAATGTAGCATTTGAACACGTTTCTATTCAGTCTATTTATTATTATCAGGTGCTAGCTAAACTACCATGTAAATCAGCTCTTGACGATACTTGATTAATCAGGATGGATAATAATAGATTATGAATTTCTTTAAGCGTCCATTTAAGTGTTTAATGATTCAAATTTTAAAAAAAAATTCAAAAAACGTGCTGGTAATAAAACGCTCACCCAGTGATATTTTTATCACAAAATACGCGATAAAAATATTACACATCAAAGCATACTCAACCGCGCTAAAATCTGTAGTTTACGCCGGGTAAAATACACGTATCATTTCGCCTTAGTTCCGCCCTTCGTCCGCCCTGCCGCCACTGATAACGGAAGGGTGAATGCACGACTGCGTCCAGGTACTTAGGGCTGAGGATACAACTTGATTAATGGAACCCGCGTAATGATAATGACCCGTCTGCATCATCTGAATCAACGCAACATCGGAACGTCTGCACGTACAGTTGGGGAATTCGTGGATAACACAAATGAACCTTATGGTTGATGAGTTTAGGTCCGGATTTAATAATTTACGTTTGTTCCACGCTGTACGTTTCAATGTGTTAGGGATTGATTAATTTTAGTTCAGTTCTGCCTACGGGGTGGTATCGTTTCACGTAACAGCTTACTTAGGACATGTTATAACACAGTAGGTAGACTACCCAGTCCCATTGAAAATGCGTTTCGTTAAGGAGAGTCAGAGAGATCTCATTTTGTAAATTTCTACATTCTTTATCCAATGTACAACACATTAGATACTCGTAAGGTACGTGCAACCTATGAAAAAACATGAATTTAAAATACGTAATCGAAGTTAAAAAACTATAACATAACTATTCTGCATAGTTATGTTATAGTTTTTTAACTTTATTTATATTATTTATTTATATTATTTATTATTAACAGGATCAAAAAAGTTTCTATATCAAGCTGCAATAATCTTTACTAATATTATAAGTGGGAAAGTGTGTATGTTTATTTGTTTGTTTGTCCTTCCTTTATAACCTTACGAAGCAACTAATCTCTTGATTGACTTCAGGTAGCAACCTTTAAAAAATGGCCGCGTTTTTTGCTCATAGCTCAAAAACTTTGTATATAGCGGCATCATAGCTCGAGGACGGCAGTATTACAGGTACATCTTAGCACAGAATCGTAGACAATAGCCTCATCAAGATCCCACGTGCCCACATATATCACCCACTAATAGTCTCTATAATTAAGTCGGCCAATCCGATTTAGATATGATTTAATATAATAATTAAGATATAATATATCGATTCAATTGTTGCAATGATATATTCGATAATCCTCTGTAATGACCCTGGGTAGGTATTCAGGAATAGTTTATAGATGACATAATTTGTAAGCAAATCAGTTTCGTTTTGTAATTTGTTTCATTTTTAAGACGAAGAATGTTTTGATTACATCAATGTTATAATCGACATAATATTATATGTGTATCGTTAAATATTGATAATCGCTAACAGCACTCCTTATAAA
The DNA here is from genome assembly GCA_026546445.1 of Cyclargus thomasi. NCBI lineage: Eukaryota > Metazoa > Arthropoda > Insecta > Lepidoptera > Lycaenidae > Cyclargus > Cyclargus thomasi. The sequence goes on from JAOTAV010000006.1 coordinate 1,681,685, forward strand.
AAGTCTTCAATTTATTTGTAATAGCTCTGATCGATATAACGGTTTTCGGTCACGGACTTTTATTTTAACGAGGTAAGGTTACTTACTGAGGTGACCACTATAAATTCAATAGAAAATTGCCTTTTTAGAGACGTTATATTTCAGAATGCACCCCAAACGGCCGCTGCGAGTTAATTATAATAGGTCTGATCGATATAATAGTTTTGCGTCACGGATACGTTGATCGTAATAACATGGGCGCGGTGCGATAGCATCTTTCAGTGGGGCCGTGATCGATACCGCATGCTATAAATATTTGAATACTTTCGTTGTTGATACTTTCAGAATTTCCGACTAATTGAAATACTTTCAAGTTTGACCCGAGGGTAATGAACATACTCATACGCGTAACGTTCTACTTTCGAACTTTGAATTTAAAAATACATTTGCTTTTGAATGTTTATTGAGAAATCTTTTCAAAAATAATCAAAATGTAATATACTCCAATGAATTAAACATTTGTTCATACGATTGGATGTTTTTTTAATTTGCCCTTCAAGTACATTTGCTTGACGAACTTTTATTAATTGCATTTTACTTTAATTTATTGCGTAATACTTTATTACGTAAAAATAAAATATCTGCCAACGTTAAAAATAAAGTTTGGTAAGTTGTGTGTTAGTAAATATAGAAATGGGTTCCAAGACTAATGAAAAATTTTTGTGTTTGACATAAATATAGATGGGGTCCAATGCTAATGAAAACAATGTATAAACCACGAGATATTTACCGGAAATTACAGCGAATGCAAACAATTAAACCTTTACCAAACAGCTTCACTTTCCCGGGTCGGTGATGTATATGAAAAATGTGCTAGTTATTCTTACAAACAAAAGCATATATCTCTAAATTACGTAGCAAGCCGAATGGAAAATGAAATGCCTGCGCGCGGGCCATTAAGCAATTTCAATTTAACACTCGTCCCTTCGTTTTCCTGTTAGGTTTGTGGTTTACTCACTCGAAAGATTATGAAAATCATAATCAGGAATTGGAAAACAATTTACGCGCGTTTCGCGAAAGTAATTTACGATATCTCGAGAGATCGACTAATGAGACGCTGTTTTTCGTAGCGAAAAGAATCATGACGCGTTTCTCAAATGGTAATTTAAAAATTAACGTCGTCGGTTCTTTTCGCTGAGCTAGTTTCCGAACTAGTTACGACTTACGACTTTCAAAAAGTGTGATAATTTTTCTTTAAAGAAAAAATTATTGCCATAAGCACATGTTTTGGGACAAAAAGGCCGGCTTGACGAGAGAAATACCTGGCAGAAAACCGGCAGCATTTATTCGACCAAACAGTGCTTCCTGTTTCGTTGGATGAATGTTTTTCGAGAGTACGAGTATGTATAAAGGCACGCTCTGTAGCCTAAACGGGTTGATGGATTTTCCACGTACGTTACGTATGAGGTATCGTTAGATTCGTCTTGATAGCGCAAGCTCAGTGACACTGAACATATTAAAATATCAAAATGGCGGACTTTGAAGTAAAAAATTTGAGGTTTCAATTTTTTTTCCGCCTATTTAGGTCGAGTTGAGTATCAAAATGAAGGGCTTTAAATAGCTAATCTAGAAATATACACAACTTGATGTATAAACTGCAACGGTTCCTGCAATCGAGTTTTTTTTGGACATTTAGCTTGTCCTCTATTCAATTTGTTATTCTTTAGATTCAGCTTATTTTCTCTTCTTTCCTGCAACTTTTCTGATGTTGCGAGTGATTATCACGGTAGTTCCTTCCTATCTGGAGGTACGTTGCACGTTGGTCTTCTCATTTCATGCAAAATTTATATTACAAAACGCTAGCGAAACTGCAAACAGGCATGTAGTACAATCAATGCAAGCAGTTTATATGGAGACAGTGACAGGGCTAAGCCCCGTTGTTAATCCTCGACTCTGTCCTGGCTACACAAAAGTGTTCTGTTTGCACTAGTGTCTTTTTTATGATATTTAGGGGCAAGCGAGCAGACAGGTTACATGGAAACTGCCGTCTCCTTTGGACACTGGTGATATCCGAGGAGTCACAAGTGCGTTGCCGGCCTTTTTTTTGAAGAGGGAATGAGAACAAAGATAGGGGATTTAGGAAGTTGGGCCACCTGTAAACTCACTCACTGAACGAAACACAGCATAAAGCCGTTACAAGGCAGTTTTCTGTGAATAATCTTTAAACTCTGTGGCGCAGTGGTTGAGCACCTTGATAGCTTACGCCGGAGGTTGGAATCCCGCCGACGGAACAAAAAATGTTTTTCAAAGTTCCTGGGGCATGGATGTGTATTAAATATGTTTATCATATAATAAAAATCTCTAATATGTGTATAGTATAAAAGTATTAAATATATTTCTGTTATCTGGTACCCGTAACACAAGTCCCTCGGGTACTTACCACGGGGCCAGACTGACGTGGTGTGAAGCGTCCATAATATTATTATTATTAAACTGAAAACAAAAATCAACAGCCCATCCCTTTGTCTAAATATGTGTACGTAATTGGGTATATTGTTGGTTCTTGGTGGAAATTCATGTTCAACATTTTCAACATGTTCAACGAAATTCATTTTTTACTTGCACCGTTTTCACTTTTTTTTTTTAATTTGTAAGGTTTTTAATTTATAACAATTTTATAAGTAACATACGACCGGATTCGAAATACATCATCAGGTTTATTTATATTTTATTTATATTAAAGTGTACCTTCTAATAATTAGCACATGATTGACGATATAATTTCATATTTCAAGGTAAAACATCTTTAGTATAGGATGAGAATTAAAAGGATAGGAAAACAAAACGAAGTTGGAAAACGGAAAGAATTAACATAACGACCAGTTCTGTTTGCTATTTAAATTTTATGTCGTTTAAGCAGCTAATACTACCTTCAGGTTAAAAATTCTTTCTCGATATCACAATACTATTTTAAATAGTTATTAAACTAATAGCTTTACTTCGTAAAATTAAAGTTTTTTTGTTTATCTTACGCACTCTCCATTTTAGATTACTTTCGATTTAAATATATACGAATACGAATTTCCACATGCAACTCAGCTCAACCCCATACATTGATCGTAGACGGAAAAAGACACGTGCATAAACAAAACAAAAAATTTTTAATCAATTCCCAATCACTCAATTGGCTACGCAGTGTAGAACAAAGCGATAAATTCGACCGGCAAGCGGTAGGTAAACGCTCGTATTGAAAGATTTACTTCCTCTGTTTAATTGCAATAACGACTAGGCACGTCGGTATCGTATTTTTCTTTTACACTCCACCTCTTATTGCCTCCGGGCCGTTAAACAAATTTATGACACGACGCGAGTTCCGCGCTAAAATTAGAGAAAAAGTCGCCCCCAGGTGTACTCCTAGAATTAGCCCTTGACTTACAGTTGAATGGCTGGACCTCTCGTAAAAGTTCCTTAACGCTTATAGTTTGGGGTTTTCTGTGTCCGGATGGACAATAAACCGCGGGTCGCCAGCGCCACTGCGTCGGCCGTTATGTCGGCTGTTGATGGGACTGACCCTAAACTTTAGCGTTCGGGTAAAATACACTTTTTAGTGCAGGTGAAAAACTGTCACGTCCGTATTCATAAGTGAAACGTTTGCTTAAAGGTAACCTTTTTTGCTAAGAAATTCCTGATTTTATTTCGCAACGTAATTCGAAATTTAGAAGTTTATTTTCGAATACGCCTGAAGCTTTCAACACCTAAGCGATCTCGAAATAGATCAAAGTCTTGCAGTAGGTTAAAATCAATTCCTCAAACAAAAACGAAATTAGAAAGTCACATTAGCGCCGGCTGTTTAAAACCGGCGATGTAATCAACAACAAGAAACAAACACGCCTAAATAACAATAAAAATGCAATAAAAACTTCCAACACGCAACCGTCGGTATAGAAAATTGACTAAATTATTATTTACGGCTTTAAATTTAACAAGGCATCCCCTGTTAAATAATTTTGATTTTATCTTGATTTAATTTGATTTTTTTAACATTGCAACACCAAGCTGCTTGATATATTCCAGAGAACAATATACTTTACCTACCTAACTATCATAGCATATCGTTTGTAAAATTATTGCTGTGATCGTTAATTAGTGCCTTATTTCTATTTTACTAATTTGACGCTTTGACATTCCTCTAATCCGAACATAAAGAATTTACGGTAGATTGGAATTGTATTTTCTATCTCTACTTATACTTTTTTTAAAAAAAGCTTTATCAATCATAACAATGTCGCTTTATTGGTCTTTTTAAAAAGTTATATAGTATACTGGAAAATGTTTACATTGCTATCGAACGTGTCACACCTATATATAACACGAAATATTTACAGGTTGTGACAAAAGCAAGTGACAATGATTATGGGTACACACCTAATGATTGTTTTTTTTTTGTAATTTATATGTGAAAACTCATGTCACTGGGGCGCTTGCCCATACAAAATCACAAAAATGTTTCAAGCGTTCTGTGCTACTACTTTCATAGTAAACTCTATGTAAGGGCCATATACACACCCATAAGTTTCATCACTTACATGTATGTCGTTAGTATACGGCTTAAAAGAAGCAAAATAACTGAACGAGCAGTAGGTCTTTGGTAAACGAGTTGTCCCCCGGCGCGATTGTGCCCGACCGCGGAAATCTAATTTCTTGGCAAGATATTACGTGACCTTGTCAAGATATAATAAACATTTTATTACGTTATATGTTAGCTTATATTTTTATAACGGGTTTCTAAGCCACTCATTACTGTTGAAATTCTAAAGGACTAAATGATGCTAAACTTAATCGTACAAAGATTCGTTTATCGCGTAAAAAATTAAAAATATAATATTATACACATTGTAATCATGAAATATAGTATTTCTAGCTGTGCCTCGTTGTGTTTCTTCGAGGTTCGAAAAATTTGAAACTTTCCTGCAGTAAAAAGTAGCCTACGTGTTAATCCAGGATGTCAGCTAACTTAATGACAAATTATATCAATATCGCTCACGCCAGAGCGTAAAGAAGTAACATACACACAAAAACTTCGCATTTATAATATTAATAAGAGGTAGGATTTAAAATTTGTCCAAGTACATAAAATTTATATTAGTTAAAACGTTCAACTGCAGTAAGAGATATTAGAACTAAACATATTGAACTTTTACTACCAGCGCTATGCGAGTCGGAGCGAGAAAAATCTTATTGTCTGAAAAGCAATACAAGAGGCGATATCTACAATAATTAGTTGTTTATTTTCTCCTTAATTTATTCGAAGTGGCGGAGTTCGTCTAGTCTTATCGGAGTTCCGCTACGGTATAAATGTCGCCGATTATTTATGTCCGGAACCCGTGGAACTCGGAGTACGAGAGGGGACTTGGGGGGGACAGATATCTCCGATTGTCACACCCCAATTGAAACAGATATTTTACACCAAACTCCGGGGAATTATCGTTTCGGTAAAGACTTATTTCGTTCATACTCCATTTCTTACGATTTGCTGATTTTATTTTTAATATGAGTTATTAACGAGACTTCAAAGGCTTTACATTTTTTGGCTATACTGAAATTTATAGTAAAATTAGATATACTTTTTGCACAATGAGAGAAACAGAAACAGAGCCAGATTACGGATCTACGTAAGTTGGTCGTGTTATGTTAAATGTTGCCATGATCACGACTTTATGGAATTGAAATATTCCCACCAAATGATGAAGGCCCATTAACTGGCTCTGTTTCAATTTCCCCCATAGTACATGATGAATATTATCAATTAGTACCAATATCTAACTAAAGGAAACTAAACTATTCAATGTTGATATTTTTTATGTGAAAAAATGTTTGTGAGACTTTCAGTATCATAGACAAAACAGGCAGATACTTGGTAGCTTTCGCCGGCAGTTTCGCCCTCGTGGAATTCGAAGATCGCTTAAAAATACGAATATTCGTCTAAGCTTTTTCCAATACTATCCAGTCTTTTTGACTCTCATTTCTTTTTACTAAGTCTACGCCAAAAATCAAATTAATTGCTGATTAGTAGATCGTTGGTAGTTTAAATTAGTTATAAATATTCAATTAGGACAGTCTACTAATATTTTTACTTCTTATTTTCTTATAATATATTACTCAAGAATTCTCTTTCCATTTACTATCTGAAATCGAAGATGTATTGAATATATCTTAGCAACAGCGGCTATATTCACAACTTTTTCACTTAATCTTTGTTGGAAATCTAAACTAAATTCCCGAATAACCCTGTCGCCTTCGTATTTCTAGGATTTTTTCTGCGTAAAATAGATACTCTCGTACTTCGTCCTTTTAATCCTTGAAACTTTATTTAACAAACTTCCGAACAGACTGTTGTTTAGTATAAAATCGATAGTTAGAAAGAGTTCCACTACTTATAGTTTAAGCTGGTGCTTATGTACTGGTGTTAAATATTCAGTTTATTCCAGTCAAAAGTACTTAATAACAGAGCGAAGTTGGAAAAGTGGCGGACGGAATTCGGCCACTGAAACTACCATTTTAGTAATTACGTTAAGGACGTCTATCCATAAATAGGTGACCTTTATATTTTTTCGTTTTGTAGCTTATTGATGTATTTTTTGTTTATTTGGTTATTAAAATTTTTAGTTGTGAGGTCTTGAGTCGAAATGTGTACTTATGACTTTTATTTTAGACCAAAAAATAATGAACTAATAAAACTGCAATTCTGAAATCTTTATACTCCTTTTTACACTTTTACGTCGCAACAAGGTGCTTCACTTTTAAATATTAATTTATTTCAAGACCGTATAAAAAACTTGAATTAAAATATCCTCTTAAATGAGAAAGTCTCGTGCAAACTTCAAGGAAGGGGTAGAGGCGAAAAGGTGGAACTAATATAAAAATTAACTTAACTCCCACCTTCGTACTAAAACTGTATAATTTGCTAAGACTCTCATAAACGCCAGCTCTCACAATGCTACAATCAGAACTTATGCATAAATTTAAATTTTCAATTAGAAATACTTTGAAGAAGATTTTATTACACGTTAAGAGAAACCTTTGGTCTCTTTAGACGAAACACCGGGGTATTAAAGAACAAAGAAAGTGTAGGGAGCAATTTAGTTAAATATAATTAGACATTTAATAGCACTTAGTTAAACCTACCTTTATAATGTGATTTCTAAATTTTTAACGGTTTAATATTATCTGTTCGGTAAGTTAACATTCTAACTTTGTATTATAATATGAGGAACTTGACACATAGTTTTAAAGATTGGGTACATGTTCAATTCAATTTTTACTTGTAAACAAATTACATAAGTTGCTTACATAAACAAAGCCAAAAAAATTTAAACATTAGGTCCAATCCAAAATTCAAGCTTGGAAAGTAGGAAAAGAGTTAAAACGTTTCATTTTGGTACCTATTTATTTTCGGAGGAAAATGTTTCCACAAGTGTCGCTATTCCTCAAAAGACATCCCCAAAACGGCTGAAAGGCGTTCGCGCGATATCTTAAATGAGTTTCGTTATCTGCTGCAAAAGAAAATGGGTTTAATAGTTAACAGAGATCCCAGAGGCGCTAAAAATTCACTCAAAGATTTCAGATATTTTTTTTAATCTGATGCTCGCTAAGCAGATAAATTTCCCTTACATTTCCCCTGGTACAACAGCAAAATAAAGAATACAAGCATAGCTTGGAGTTAATACTTAAAATGTATGCTTTCGAATTTGTTACTTTCTTGATTCTAGAAGTGAAATAAAATTAGTTTCATTCTTTTTAATGTCCGATTGAAAATTAACATCTCATCCTTCAACTTAACATCTGATAAATAAAATTGTCTTACTTACAATGGGACGTTCTAAGGGGTCAGATTTTGTTTGACGCAAGCTAAGTCGGAGTACAGCTAGTCTATTATATAAAAATAAGTCCGGTTTTCCTTCCTGACGGTATAACTCTAGAACGCAAGAATCGATTTGCATCGTTTTGCATTCGTTGGAAAGGTTTCAAGATCCGTGAGGTTTGCATCAAAAAAAATTCCCTGATTTTTATCAGGGAAATTTTCAAGAGAAAAGTTACCACGCGGACGGAGTTGCGGGCAGCAGTATTTATATTAGAGAACACCCTATGGTCGAAATTTGACCTTAAATATTAAAAAATAATAAGTTTCATAAGAACTACAAAAATCATAATCGAGCACATATATCATACTCAATTTGGCTTTAAAATTTACGTTATCAGGCCTACTAAACTATTTATTTAAAAACATTACAGACTTCAACCATAAGCGAAAGAGTATTTCGTGTATGGTTATTGTGTCACGTTAAAATATTGTAGTGTGCCTGTTGTAGTGTGCGTCGCGTTTTATTTATTAAAAATATGCAAGATTTAAGCATACTTTAAAATAATATTGGTATTCCACGCTCCATCTCCATTTAAACTAAACTGGGAGAAATTTCATGCTTTTACATCAACGCGTCTTTCGTAAAAAAGGGGTACAAAGTTTTTCCGCTCGCGTATCAACATACAAATTATTATTGACTAAAAAAACAAGTTTTATTGCTTTGAAAAAATGAATGTACTCTGGCCGGAAAACTGTATTACGTCAGCAGCATTATGCAAAAGACCTAAGTCTATAAACCAAGCATGAACGATAGTCCGAAGAATGCCAGAGAGGTCATAAAGTCTAGGTGTCTCTTACAATAGATTTATATTCATGGCGCTATCTCTGGCGCGTAAAATTTCGGCCAGCGGCGAGTCGGATGGCATATGTAATTTTGTTTGAATAAGTAGGGGGAGGACAAAGGATATTTGATCTTCCTACTCATAATATAAATAAAGTCCACGAGGAATATTTATGGATTCATAAATAGATTTCAAACGATAAATGGGTTTGGAGATTGGATTTTCTTTTGTTTTCCTCGAAGTCTGTGAGTTCGTAGGTCAGTTATTCTAGTAAAACTTTTTTAGAAGTATAAGCTTTAAAGTAAATCATTTTCATTTCTTAAATATACCACATCTTCACATTAACCCATACTAATATTATAAAAGCAATAGTGTGTCTGTCAGGCTATAACCATTTCACGCCTGAATTTCTGAACTAGCTTTACTTAAAATCATGTGAAATTATACATTCTATCCCGGCAAAAGAAACGGTTCTAGCTCTAGAGTTTTTAGACCAATATTTCATTGCATCTAAGTTATTCGAAATACTACCCTGTTAGTTACTGAGCAATATCATGATCTATTTATTTAATACACACACTCGAGCTGCAACGGCAAACACTGGACGTTTCTAGAACAATTCTGTGTGGTTTCAATTTGCTATAGTTGTAGAAACAGGACTTGGAGGACATTCAGCTTTCCAAGAATAAACAAACGTCTATGCCATGGGTTCCTAACAGCAACTCTACAGTTTGTACTAAATTCATACTTTGATTATAAATAAATAAAAAAAAATCAATTAATTTAATTTTCGGGGTGGACTTAGCTGCTAAGATAAAAAAAGTAAATAAAATAAAAACTTTTTTTTAAGTCAATTTGTATCAAATGTTTTACAGAATGTCTACATTTTGACTTACCACCGGTTCGAGAGCCGTGCTAGAAGAATCGGCGTAAGAAGTTCACAGAGAGTATTAAGAGCTACTTCTATAACTTATCTGATAGATGAGGTATGAACTATCCATCAAATAATTTGCAGATAGCCTATCCGACACATATCAGGAAGCGCTGAAATAGGCCCTGATCTTTTTCGACTGTATACATTCGATTTCAACGTATCGAGTGGTAAACTATGCTTATACAACGTGACCTCCATATTGGTTATCTCATACATCCAGCCCGCAATAATTGAACACTAGTAAATTCGTGCAACTTAGCTCTAAAAGCAATTTCGGACAGTTTTACGACTGGTCAGTTTGTGAGTTCGTTCTTTATTGTTCGAAACGCAATCGAGATCCATCTAGTGGCAATAAAAAAGGGTGTTATTTGAGAAAGAAGATTTACGGAGCCTTTACATTAGTGGTATAACCGCTGCTGCTGTAATTGCGTCGTTTTACGCGAAAAAGGCCTTTTGCTGGATGTGCTCTAAATCAAATTGCTTCACGTTATTCAGGACAGTTTTATGTTCACCTGGACTATTAAAATAATATTTTAGCTATAAAAATGGTTGCTTTAAGACCTAAATTTGTTTATTCGTGCTCTTAGTTTTTTAACACTGTTGTTTTTTAGTATCAAGCTGGATTTCACACACGAGTTTGACAACAATTACAAGCAATTTAAGGGGCTTAAGGGTGCTATTTTGTTTCTACTGTCCACACACACATTACACACAGTTGTGATAGCTACTGACAGTTATGTCTGGTCTATAGTATTAAGTAGATAAGTAGGTAACTAAATTTTAATTTAATTTTTATTAACTGCATGTAAACACAAAATTTATACCTGCTGTACTTATTGCAAGCGAGATAATTCAATCTTACGTAAATTGGTACATTTTATTGTGGCACTTAAAATATTATACGCCTTTGTGGCATACATTTTAAGTGCCAGTAGAGCTCATTTTAAAGAAAATACAATTATCTCGTGCACAAAGGAAATAATTTCCCAAATTTTAATATTATCAACTGTTTTTAGTATGGAATATGCACTATTTCGTCTTTTGACCAACTTCCAAAAAGGAGACGGTAATGTATTCTTAATTGAATCACAGACTTATATTTCGCATAAAGGTCTCGTTACCAGGCCAATAAATTTTATAAAAAAACACAAATGTCAACCATGAAACCATAGAATATTTTGTGTATGATTATCGTTTCATATCAAAATATAGTAGTGAGGGTGTTGTAGTGTGCGTAGCGTTTTATTTATTAAAAATCCGTAAATTAAAGCATATTTTATAATAATGAAGAAAAAAAACGAACTTCCTCCAGAACGCATGAACCGATTTCGACAGTTTTGCATTTGTTAGAAAGGTGTTGGACTCCGTGAGGTTTGTAGTAAAGAAAATGCCGGAAAAATTTCAGGAGAAATGCAGGAAAACAGGGAAAATAATTTAACACATACAACGCCATCTCTGATACCTGGCATGCACTATAACGGCGCTTGACAGCTACTCGTTGTACTCTGCTCAATTAATTTCTCATATTAAAGTTTAAAAAGTTTATTGCGGGTTCTGTTAAGAGGTCTCTAGGTGTGATAAGTATTTAATTTTGTTATAAAAAATTACAATTCTAATCTTTGGTACCACGCGGTTTGAGTCGCGGGCTACAGCTAGTAGCTATGAAATATGTCTTTAACCAACTCGTTGGTAAAGTACTACAACAATTGTGTCAATGCTTGGACTATGATCGTCCCGAATTAAAGATCAACGATTATGTAGAGCTTGCATTAGGTTTTATTGTACGTTATAATCCTTAAAATTTTAAACTGAGCAAGCTCTAGATAGAGATTTAGACCTCTTAACAACAGCTACTTGTAATGGATATAAACCTAAATCCAGCTGCAAAAAGTGAATAGACTCAGAATAAATTGAAATCGATTTCTGAAAAACCGTGAATCCCTAAACCAATTTTGATGGAGTTTATTTTTAGTCTGTCAACACCCTTTGCGTGTCATCGACCTCTTCGATTGGAGGGTAGATTTCGTAATTGTCAAGGTAAGCTATCATAGAAATGTATACGGGGAGTTAGATATTCAAATTACTGACTCGTGATTCCATCGGTCATAGATATTCTTCTCTTTTCACTTTTGATGGAGATAATTTCATCCCCTCTACTTATTTACACAGCAAAAAATAATGGTTTATATTAAACTAGCTTTTCCCGCAGCTTCGCTTGCGTGGAATTCTAAAATCGCGTAAAAATATGAATATTTCGGATAAATAATGTTTCTCCGAAACTAAAACTAGCTTATGTTGCTCTCCATTACTTTCAAATAAGTTTATGCCAAAAGTGGATTGGTTATTTCGTTTTGGCGTGAAGAAAAGACAAATAATCAAACACACTTTCGTTGCCTTTGAAACTCGCGAGATCCGAAGAGTCGCAAGTGCGTAGCTGGCCTTTTTTTATGAGGGGATAGGAAATGGGGATTGGGATAGGGGATTAGAGAAGTTGGGCTCATTATTTATTAAGTATCAAAAACTGCATAGCGTAATAATAATAAATAATTCAATGTTTATATAGGAGCTTACAAAAATATTCGTTGTTTATGCGATTCTTAAATTACACGCGAGTGAGGCTACGAACCAAAGCTATATTACTTTAAATTTAATATTATTCTAGTTCCGTTTAGACCTTAGACTCAATTGACACAATATTTTTACACATAAAAAAAATAGCCTTGAATTTGCGTCAGAATTTTGTAATTCATTTCAGCACACATTTCTTTGGGGAGCGTATGACCGATTGCTCAATTTACACAAAATAAATTGTTACATGTGAATAGGCGGATGTCATTTAGTAATTAAATATTAGTCATGGCGCGCCCCAGGGCTCGGTCATTGGGCCGGTTTATTATTAGATCGTCGTGATAGTGCCACTTATCTTGCGGTTCTATTAACCTGGCGGAGGCGGTAAAGATAACGCGATTGTCCCTAACCCGGATATGTGGACCCAAAGGAAAGTGAATGATAAATTCGAAATTCGATCATTTTTTTTTAAACAGATAGTATACGGTAAAAAAGCAAACCTATGGTTTTGCCCTTCTTTTTATTTTGTAAAATTGTTGTTCCAAATTCAAATTAATTTTGGTCTAGTTTTATCAATCATACCTCATGATTTTTTTTGCTCACAGAAGTATTGATGAATATGTTGTGTTAAGCCTTTGCTAAAATCCGGCACATTTGCTCGAATTATTTTTCAGCCACAGCCCGACGTGTTAATGCCGGCATTATGATAATAAGGACGTGAAAACAATTTACAAATAACGGTTAACCTATATAATGAAGATTTCATCTGCACCCGTAGATTTGCGGTTTGGTCTCATTTGCGTAAACACTGAATAGTAAATTTAAAGCCGAGGGAAATCGGTGGAATTTATTTTTGCAATCATTGTACCGATTAAAATGATTGTGGCGTCCTGAATTTGAGGTCGGCTTTTTGCGGGTGACATAAGCTCTGGAGATTTTTGATAATATGCCGCTGCATGTTATTGTTTTTACTTGTAATTCAATTGTAATTAGTTCGCTGCAAATTATTTAATTATCTCGTTATAAGCATATTGTACAACATTCAAATTAAAACTAGTTAGGATTATTATTTGCTGGCATTTACCCGCAACTTTGCTATCCTACAGGCGAATTTAATTAGAATGAAAAGTATCCCATAATTTTAGTCAGCTACCCTTATCTCCTAATACGCTATTTACACCCATCAAAATTCGTAAAGTACTTTAGGCGTGATAAACCGTAAAGTATCCATTTAAAACATCTAAACTAATATTATAAATATGTTTGTTTGTTCTTTCTTAACGAAGCAACCAATCGACTTGATTCTTAGCAGAAACTAAGTCGATGGCATGGAGAGTAACAAAGGCTTACTTTGGTCTTTGAAAAACATTTTCCCAAAAATTTTTTTCAAGTATTTTTACACAACTTTTGAATTCCACGATAGCGAATCCACGGGCAAAAATTAATTTAGAATAGTTACATAAAGTGATAATATTAAAACTTACCTAAGCTGGTAGAAACCCGAATTCATATTTTGAATATTATTAGATAGTAAAACAATTTTAATTAAATTTATTTCCACCACAAACAAAACAGCCACAATTCCAATAAGACACAAGTAAATCCTTAGTCGTTTTCAATAAAAAAAATAACAGTCATCCATCGATGTCCTTCCACCCTAAAGCAAATTAAAGATGGACGCTGCATCTTTAATTAAAGCTATTTTATTGTACTTCCCCATCTCATTAATTACAACAGAGTACACATTTACATCCTTTTCATGTGCCAATAATGTATTAGTATTTTGTTTAGGCATTTTTTTTATCTGCTTTATCTTAGTATCAAGGGTGTGACAAAAGTATGTGATGAAATTAAAGAGTTCGTAAGTGTTCCTCGTGCAGATTTCTCGGTGAAAATAGCAGTGCTGACAGCTAAAAAAGCGCATAGACAAGTGTCCCAGCAACATGAGTTACAACAAATCATTTTTTTTTGTCTTTAGAGCTGCTACCTTTACAGTTAACTCTATATACGAGACCCATACGAATCCTGGAAGTTTTATATCACTTACTTTTGTCACATCCTGTAATCTGTATAAAATCCTTCTGTGCGTGTGTTGGTCACTGAAGTCCTCCCAAATGACTGGACCGATTTTAATGATATTTTTGGATGTATTTTAGGGGATTTGAGAAAGGTTTAGATTGGGATATCCCAACCAGGGAGACATAGAGGAATGTTTTTTGGGAGGGGGGGGAAATGTAATGTTGCTAATGTTTATTTCTGTATAAAATAAATATATTACCGTATTATTTAATTAAGGGGGCATGAAAATTTTGTTTTTGTCTCGGGAAGGCTTGGCGAAATAAAGGTTTGAAAAGCCTGGTTTAGATTCACAAGATTGGTAGGATAACGTCTGTCGGGTCCGCTAGTTACGTGTAAGAATGTTTAGATATGAGCCCTCAGTAAAATTTTGTTCGCATGAATATTTCAAACCATAAATACCATTGCTATAAGTAACATTTAAGTGATTAAATTATTATAGAAAACATTGATAACAAATTAAAATGAAACTAGCGTATCTACAACTCAATATTTAGATGTTGTGTCGCCCCTCGTAAATGTTAACGCCGCCATTATGGAAATTTAAAATTGGAACACCGCCAAAGAACACTCAAAATTATTTTATACGAGATAAAACAATTCAGCGGGTCGTTAGCAACTAATTATAATATTTAACATAATAGGTACACGTTAGTAACATTAAAGTTATTTCAACACCTGTAATGGACCACAACTCACCAGCCAGGTCTGCAGTTCCGTATTACACCAATACTCAAATACCTACTCAAAAATTGTCACCAGCACCTGGACCACTAGTTCTGCATGTAACATAAATAAAGTACTAATTTTCTTGTCAATTTAGATTTTTATATTATTTCTATTATCTAACCTCAAATTTTTCAAAACCACCTTATTAGACATATAACAAAACACCTGAAATGACTAAATTGTTATTAAGGTTTAAATAAATATATCAAGGTTTCCTTTCGTTTAATTCTGCATAATTTCGTAACAAAATTTTAGCACTTTGAAATAGGCGGTATTATTACACTTCACACTCGTGTGGGGAAGTGTGAGGAAGGCTCATAATTAGAGTAAAAGCGTCAGATCTACACTGGAGGCACCTCAAAGACTTACAATAGGTAATGTACTTAACTGTACGCATCATTACTTTGAAACGAGAACAAGGAAGCTGTAGAGTTACCCCCTCGTAATTAAATAAACATATTTTATAGATGTAGTTACGCACGCTTTTACATTATAATATGACAAAAAGAATAATTTGCGGTTTCAAATTAACGTAAAAAATACAACAGATTTATTTATGTTATAGAGAAAGCCTAAGTTAATGCAAAATATGAGTTTTATTGGGATTAAGATTATTATGATGAAAAAGTGAATGTGGCACAAAGTATGAAATCAAAATCAGTATTTAAAGTACACTTTCTGAACGTCGAGACTACGGTGCCTACCACCGGTTTGGGAACTAACCCGGCGAGAAGAACCGGCGAAAGAAACTCGGACGGGTCCACTTTTTACCAAAAACATGGAAAATAACAATATTCTGTCTTAAAACTAATTTAATAAATAATAATTGTTTTAAATACAAACTATATACATATTTATAAAATAATTATAAAAAATAAAGAAAAACAAAGTTACAAAGTTGAACTTCGTTTTTCTTTATAAATATAAAATAAATAGTGCAACACTCTCCCCATGAAGCAAAAAAAAGTCAAAGGGTTTTAAAAGCATATCATAAGGTAAGAAAGCGATTTTATCACCAACCCTCCCGTGGCATAGTTCGCCCTTAGCGGATAAAGTACATTTATCTAAATGGAAGAGACGCTCGGGCACTCCGCTAAACGACAGCCTTAATTTTCCCAAAGTAATAATTAGGAGCGAAGGTTCGTAGGGCGACTCAGACAGCTGCCGCTAAATTTTTAAACACCTCTAAGTATAAAGTCCTATGTAATTGTATTATGTTGAAATCGATGAATAAGGTTAAGTTTAAAGTTGAATTAAATGTTTTTCTAGCACTTGTAATCGAAGTAGTAAAACTAAATAAAAAGTGTATGCGTTATGCAGTGATTGCTATAAAAATTAATTACAGATTTAATTTTATAGGATGTACATACATTCTATAAAATTCTGTAAAAATGTATGTGGAAGGTTGAAAATGCAAAATAAAGTTAACTATTTTTCTATTCAATACGTTTATCCACGTCAGGCTTAATCTATTTATTATTTTACTATCGAAAAGAAAATTTCCCAAGCCAGGTTCTATAATTATTATTAAACGAATTAATTTTGAAGATTTTATCTCGTGAAGATTCTTCGGCGATTAATTTCGTCTCAGATCGCTACGGTTATTAATTAATTTTTTTCGGTCTCTCAGCTATTTTGTGAACCAATTTCTTTAAAGCTTTTCTTCGCTTGCTTTAGTCTAATTAGCTAAGAGATTACAAGATAGCTCGGGACATTTTTTGATGTAAAATCTTGTAAATTATTCTCATTAACATTTTATCTTTTAAGTGTATTTGGCTTTAACTTCGAACAAGTAATTTAATCAGTCCTTATTAAGCGTCTTACTTTTAACTGTTTAATTTGTGTCAAAGTCATCATCATTAGCTGAGTTTTATTCGATATCTTGTTTCTATTCTTGATAAATTTCTTCGCAAAAAGTACTTGAGAGGCGGTGTTTATACATAAATAAAATGCTATAAAAATTGTATTGAAAAAAAATTTAAAAGGTAGAACGATAATTAATTCTATTTTTTTTGCTTGTCCAAACCAGGGGCTGTACTCTTAAACCGTTTTGAAATTTAAATGAACGAATCAAACTACTGCGTCCTATTTACTCTAAGAAAGGTAAATGGTCATTAAGGGGGCGAATAATGCAAAAAGTAAAATATCGTTTTTCTCTCTACACACGTACGACCGTTATTCATATGCCAGGTGAAACAGAATCACGTGGAATCGCCGCGAAAAAGGTTTTTTTTCTTTATAACTTGATAAATATGCAAAATAAAAAAAAAAACTTTTCTCCTCTCTTCTCAAACTCAGAAGAAGAGAAACAGAATTTTGTATCGTGTGTTAAAATACGGAGTCCGTCGAATACGCCGTTTTGTGAAACAAAGAAATACGCGTGAAAATTAGAGGGAACTTTGTGATTTTTTTTATCGAGAAAATTTTAAGCTATCGTGTTTTCGCTACAACAGACGCTCACAAATATAATGTAGTATCTATATTTAAAAAATGAAACGATTTGTAGTTTTTTATCAAGTATAAAACGGAATAATGCAATATGTCAATTTTGCTTTTATCGCCCTCTCAACGTTATGTTAATTCTTGTTAAAATAGGATTCGATCAAGTCATAAGATTTGAATGTGCCGTATTAGACCAGGGCTCCTATGCAACTCTTGGAACCTTTTTAACACATATATTGTTCGTAGACAAACACAAATCTTTATTTACAGCACCTAACGTTTGGGGAGAGCCCAAACGTTAGTTTGACAGAACGCACTTGTTTCCTATTGATGGGCAGCTATTTGTCCCGTCTTAACCACCCTGTACATACATAAGTAGGGATTAAAGGTCGTTTGGAAAGAATGTTGGGTTCGGGGCAACTAAACTCAATTTAGTTGACCAGAAAACAATCACAAATGACACTCTAATCTAGAAAATGTCTTTGGTTTCTTCGGGAAAAATGGTATTTGGAAGTAGTTTCACTTGGCATGTACTTAGGTTGTGCGTATTAGGAATGGCTTACAAGGTAATATTTTTAACAAATGAAAGCAAAATATGCTGTGATTATTATTAAGTGATATTAATTAAAAATACAGTATAATCTCACTAGTCCGGCACTTCAATAGATCGGCACTTCCAATAATCCGGCACCCTCAGCCCACGCCTCCCTCGCCCTTTATACCTGTGCACTTTGATCGCTGCGTCGTCGACTAGCATTCTATCCTCAAAACTTGCAGAAGTTGCACGAAAGCAGACCTCAATTTATGATTTTTTAGAACTACATAGTTATAATAATAATATAATATAATATCTATGGACGCTTCACACCACGTCAGTCTGGCCCTGTGCTAAGTACCCGAAGGACTTGTGTTACAGGTACC
>JAOTAV010000006.1:1700136-1710365 GCA_026546445.1 Cyclargus thomasi
ACACATCCAAGACCCAGGAACATTGAAAAACTTTTTGCTCCGTCGGCGGGATTCGAACCCGCGACCCCGGCGTAAGCTATCAACGCGCTACCAAATGAGCCACAGAGGTCGTCAATTTAATACGTTACATTTTATTCTTTCTATGAAATGCTTTATTTTATTCACTTTTTCACTATAACCCAGTAATCCGTTCTTACCAATAACACGGCATCCTTTGGTTTTTAATAGTGCCGGATTAGTGAGATTATGCTGTACTCAACTAGCTCAGAAGTCAGAAAAAAATAAAGAGATTAAATTACTAGATATCCACCCCTGTTTCGCATAAAACCTTCTTGGTGAAATAATGAAAAATAAGATTATAAGATTATGATAAATAAAAGATTTACGCTTTTCGGGCGTCTACATGAGGTCTAACCAAAATATTAACCTTTCATAAGTGTCCTAGTCCCAGAGTTATATGCGATGAATTTGGTACCGGAACTAACAGAGAGTGAGCGTGGTACAGACAACCTCCTGCATTAGTTCCGCGCACATGCACCTCTCTAATTGGTACGAACAGGGCCACTGCGTTTGGACATTTGAATATCGAATTTACGCTTTAATTTTTTAATTGTCACTAGGGAATTTGAAATACGCGAGGAGCTGATTTTATAATTTGTTGCTGGAAACTCAAAATGTATTTCGGTTAACACTCCTTTTTCTTTTTTGAACAAAGTTGACTGATTCTAAGACGCAAAGAAAGATCTGTGTCACACGCTTCTTTCTTTGCGTATATCGTCTTCTCGCTCTAGATTGACGGTATGGTTCTTTAACCCTTTGTCAATTTTCTATACAAACCGTGGCTGTCAACAACAAAAGACAACGCAACACTTTGTTTACAGTCACGTTCTGTATGGAAATTTTTTGACATTCGTCATCGTCCGTTAATGATCCATACCAGCCCATACCGCAAATCTTTAGCGAATGCATTATAGTGACAACAAGAAGGTGAAAAATCTTAGACCCGGACCTTCTTCTTTTGCGACCAGAAGCCGGCTGATATGATTTAGATCCACCTATTTATTGTTACTAGTAGTTTTGTTCAACAATTTGAATTACAATAATCATGTTAAGTTTTTACGTAAAGTAGCTGTTTCAATAAGAAGGTAATGACTACTTTATTCCTGTTCAAAGTCTCATATGATGTTCTGACACGAGCAGTATGTTGACCTCCAACATTTTTTACTGCCCTTACATTTTTTACTTGTCCCAGCTTCGCTTAACTTAATCTCCACTTAAATAATAAAACCCAAAACATGCAAGATCACGGATCATTGCAGCGAAATAGTTAACAACCATTAATCTTTTTTAATGAAATCGAACCCCAAATTAAATACCAACAAACCCTTTAGTAGTTTAAAAAGGTTACATATTACGGGCAATGGCGACTAGACAGGGACAAAGTGACGTCATCAATACATTTGCGGAATGCGGGTAGGCGCAAATTCACCGAGAGATTAATACCAGTATCTGTTTACCCTTGTTATTGGGAATATTTACTCTTTAGGTGAATTACAAAACTATTGAACGTGTTGATAGATCAAAAATTTTGGGATGAAAGATTTTTTGTGTTTTGAATAGAAACAATACTGAAAGAGCAATATCGTGACGACCAAGCATGCTGCAATCCCGAAATGCGACCTGAATTTATCATACTAAAATAAACAAAGTTTATCGTTCAGCTCCGATAATTTCTTATTGAAATCTGTTCTTAAATACATATTTTGTATGTTACTGTATTTATAATAAGATATTGATCTATATTGTTAAAAACTAGACAGTAGAGCCCGTTTTTTTAACTCCAAGTTCGCTAACACAAATTCATATTGCTGTATTTTGTAAATTGTAACGCGTTGCGAAAGCAGTTTCATAAAAAGTCTAGACTTGAAATTTAAAACAATATTAAATTATAAGCTTATCTAAATTCACGACAAACTTTGCGTTGTTTAATGTAGATTGGCACGCTGAATGGCAAATAAAGCTGTTTTAGTTTGGACAGCAGACATAGTTCAATTACTGTTATTAGACATGAAGATTTAAGGTGTTGTTTGGTATAACCTTGTGGTTTTATTACCGGCTATTACCCGCGTGCACTTGTTAATTTATTTATTTATTTAAAAGTTTAGTACACATAATCAGTTAACAGAGAAGAACATAAAATTAACACAATTTATCAAATAATATAATAAATGCCAAATCAAACATCTGCATGCCAAATTTAATCAAAATTCTTTTAATAGTTTCGGCTTGATTAACTGATAACGTCCGAATAAAAATACTTTTAAATTCATGATATTAGTCAGCGGACCCGACAGACACTGTCCTGCCGCTCTTCGTTTGTAAATCTAAACTTTTACGATTTTACTCCTTCACATAATATTATATGATAATAGGAGTGCAATTAATAATACTGCATACAATTATACAATATCAAGTATAAATACTGTTTGGTAATTTGTCAATAAAAAAACAATTCTGTTATTCACATAAGGCCGGGATACTAAAGCTTTACTAAAAAAAGTATCAAAATATAAAAAAAAATGAACACTTTCTAAAGGCTTGGCTCATTCATGGTCCAACTGGCAGTAGAGTGTTTAGACACCGTGTTTCGACTCACTCAACTGAGCTGGCATACGTTTTCATAGCTCTAAGCCTTTTATTGACGGCCAAAGCCGCCGATAATGATACAGTCACACTTTCATTAAGTTTTCTACTCCACGGGCTCTGTTTGAAATCCTCAACCCTAAATTGCGCGACAGAGATGGTTAACTGAGATGCGAATGCAAATGAAAGGGACACAAAATGCAAGGGCCCACGCACTTGATCCGATTTATCGTACGCATTCATTAAAGAGACCACGCGTGTTACTTTGAATTTTTAAAGTAGGTGTATGGTAAAGGGCTAAAATCTTGGAGTCGTCTGTAGGATTTTGTTATTTTTTTTATTGTTGAAATTCTACTTCTTTATTAGTTACCAGTAGCTTAGTTATAAAACATAGCTTCTTCTTCGCCTTTTATTCTTAATCTCAATCATCCCTCAAACAATTAAATTATTGTAGCTAATTTTACTTTTTTTTAAAGTAATTTATATCAGTGCACTAAGGGCATGTGTACATAAAGCCCTATTATTTAATAACGCTTTAATCGATAACAACATTTCATATTATATTAGCTCAGATGTTACCAATGTTACTCCATACCCTTTTCGACAGATTGTAGTTTCATTCATATGTAGATTGCAACAAAAAATCCAATAAACAAGACACAGACTTCAAATCTCCCCCTGTCATTATTGAAAAGAATGTTAACATTGCCGGCTTATCCGAGGGTCGATTTACCAAAAGAGTTAGACTAACGAACGGCCGCCCTCTCCTGACACTTCAATTTACTCAAATTTAAATCCAGCTCGAGTTTGTGATTTGTGTGGTGTGTCTTGCTTGTAATTAATTCACCGATAGCTTGACTGCGACTTTATTTCTTTCGTAACAACCTGGTTACTTTTAAGTAGATGTAGAACGCGACTTTGTTAGATTGAACTGAAATAATACCTGTTCATATCAGTTTTCATCATACTCTTTTCAGCCGTTTAAAAAAAAGTGAGTACAAATGATGTTAAACTATAATTATAGTTTACCTTCAAACTGGAATCAAAAAATCTTCGGGCCCTCTTAGAATCATATTATATGCCTTCCTTCTGTCTTCCTCATAAGCACTTACTTCTTACAGCAATCGAACCTTTAATAACACAATTTGATCTCCTGCGAACAATGATGAATTCCTGAAATGCGGGACATATCACCAACTACGTGGTATTCCTATTAGGTCCGTTTTTCCACTTCCATGCCGCTTAGCACGACTTCAGAGGATTCATATTGCAATGGGTTTGTTTTGTTCAAATTTATTTTATCAAGTAAACGTTGGCCTTCCGCCCACTGAGCCGAACCTAACGCGGTAATGCGGGCTGCATCTACGTTCATTATGTATTTCGTTCATGAGTAATGACCGAAGTTATTTGCTTAATTATTTTTTTGAATTTAACGCAGTGCGAACACAGCTTTACCCGGCTAATTGATCGTTACATTTGTAACAAACGTTGATTTAATATAATGTTGATTCTATTAAGATAAATAATCATTTTGTTTTAGGAAAAGTTTTATTATTTGTCAAAAGCTCTATGATTTTGTACCACCTCTTCCAATAATTCATTTAGTTTTTCCAGTAATAGTTCTGCACTTACTCTACATAGGATTCAATATACATGCATGATTAAGATGAGTTGGGTTTACTAACGAATTTTAAAATTTCATCAACACTACAGACACGTGTGTTTTTAAATCACGACTAATTGCAGCCACAAAGCAAATTATAATCATGCAAAAACGGCGCATCAGTAAAAAGGCCGGAAAACGTCGGACTGATTAATCGCATTTTCATTAGCGCATCCAAAATGACATAGTTATGAAGCGGCAGTTCAATCACTTCGGTTTCAATAACAATTTTTCATTCTCGACACACTAATTAAGTGCTCTTCGTAAATATACCGTCGAAATGCACACTGCGACGCGGCTTTGAACTCTAAGTCAGCTAGCGTGAGTTCAAAATGGATTGGCTTCGCACATACTTGTAAGCGACATCCTTAGTAACAAGTGTAAAATATTTTCCCCTATCGTTGTACCTGCCGCCCCCGGGGATATTTCAAGGGTGAATAAGCTCGCATAATGGCAAAGGGTACAATATTTTAAATTTCAATCGCTGCGAGCGGTCCGGCTCGGGGTGAGAACAAAGTTTTCATTTGGTGACTTTGCCGCGCCGCGCCGCGTCGTAATGACTTATTACGTCTGCTAATGATTTTCGCATTTTTTAAATCGTTGGTCGATTTTTCAATTTAGATTTAAGGAAGTTTGTTAATGCTTTTTACTTTAGGTATACAGTAGAAACTCGTTAAACTGGACTTATTGTTGACAGGCATTCGGATAATCGATAGTATGAAGAAAATCGAGTTTTGATTTCACATCTACAGTAAACCGTTTCATTAAAAAGATGTGAGGCATGAAACGGAAATATTCCCTTTTTTTGCATAATAATTAAAAAAAACTTTCAGCACTATTTGCGTAAGAACATACAAAAACACGTCAAGAACTTTCTCGTTTAGCACAGGATGATTGCACAACAGCAGACCACGGTCTAGTACGAGATGCTCTTACCCAAACTGTCATAAAATAAAAGAAATGACAATTTTCGCCATAGCCAACAGATGTCGCTACCAACTTTGGCAATTTTATAATTACAAGCAAAGTTTCGAAGATAACATTTGTTAGAGTGTTATGAGGCTATTTCATTAAATGGGTATTTTGACTATAAGTCGTAAAATTCTTAAAAAAGATATTGCTTTAATAAACTAAAATAATTATAAGATAACTAGCCTCAGCCCGCGGCTTTGTCTGCGTGGGGTTCGAAAATTGATAACGATACCAGTTTTTCAAAAACGTAATGTTTTTCCATGATCAAAAGTAGGCTATGTTACTCTCCATACTTTCAACTAACTCTTTGCTAAAAATCAAGACGATTGGTTGCGTCGTTGGAGCGTGACGGAAGGACGAGGAAATAAACTAACTTTCCCATTTGTTCGTTTAATAGTAAAGATAATATTTAAATCTCTAAATGTATGGTAACACAAAATCATCATATAAATTCACTAGTGAATTGTGCTAATTAAACTTGGTAAATTGGAACAAAAACATTGTTACGATTATAGTAATCAGACTACTTATGGTGCTTGTAAAAAAAACTTTAATATATATTAAAGTTTTTTTTTACATTACAAGCACCATATGGAGATAGCTTTTAATGAAATATCTACTCCTACCAGACATTCTCCATCTGGTTCACATAAAACTATAAGGAAATTGAAAAGTTTCGAGAACATTATTCCAAGGCATAATAGTAAAGTCCCAACTACTGATACCTGATGGTCCATAAAAGTGGAAAACTTGTGGAGTGGAGGCGACAACATGCTATTCGAGGAGTCATATTGTAGACTTCTTGTTTTTTTCTATATTTTGAGTACCTGATCTGAAAAATGCTGTTCTACGAGTCTCGGTAGTGACTAAGAGAAGGCAACGTCGTTTGTTGGAAAATTGAAGCAAAATTTATCGTATTTAGGGCTGTGCGTTTTTAGATTATTATTTCAGTAGTTCAGGCGCTCATTGTGGATAAACAAAATTTTTTTACACATTTTTACAGATATAAAATTTGTAAATATGTATAATTTGCTCATCGAAACAGGAAACAGTTTTGGTACCTACCAAAAACTGTTTCCTGTTTCGATGAGCTTTCGGGTCTGTAAACAAAATTTTATAACTTTCGGCTTTTCGATTTTTAATAAAAGAGTTGACTAACGCTTTAAGATTTATAACATTAGTAGAAACAGAAGTGTAATAAATACTAAACTGCTATAAAAATCACGCCTTATCAACAGTGAATAATAAGCTCCAAATCCTGATATTTAAAAATTGTTCCATTCCTCGCACCACTAAACACGAAATCTCAGGGGGGGTGGCGTTCGTAAAAATTAATGTAGTTCAAAAATATCCCCCGAGTGTTCATTCAGAGATTAATTTGGCAAATCGTTATCATCACCTTACGATTGCTGGCAAATTTGTTACGCGAGACTACACCTTTTCTGGAAAATGACGATTTCCTCTCCGCGCCGATAGCGCACCTATTACCATTATTATAAGTCATAAATTTGATTGAAATTCATTCGGCCCTTATCACCTCGCTGCAGTCGGTTTGAAAAATATTTTCCAAGATTTCGGCGACGGCGACACTTCCAATCGATTAAAGCTTAATGTTACATTTAATCTTGTCATTGCTATATTTACGATTTTAAATATTTAAACGATAAAGGATATTCTGAAGAAGTATAGAGAAATAATATTTAATATTATAATTTGAGTATTTGTATTATCCTTTTTTGTTTGTATGACAAGGATTACTAAAATTACTTGGTTTTATACGTATTCATATAAAAAAAGTCGAGTTGTCCTTTCTGACGAAATAGCTCCAGAGCTCCAGAGCTCCAAAAAAATCGGAAAAAAATTCAAAAGTAAAGTTAACAGGCGGACGGAGTCGCTAGCAGCAGCTAGTGAAAGTTAAAAAGCCATAGTAAACCGTGGTCTATTCGCGCTATATGCCACACGACATGTCGTGTAAGCCATAGCGCGAATTTTACGACTAGCAGCATTATAGAAAAAAGAAATGACACAAACAAAACACTTGAGTTGGATCCCGCCTTTATTTTGTTTTTGTTTTAGCGGCAACAGAAATACGTAATCTGTAAAAATTTCAACTCTCTAGCTATTATCGTTCTTGAGAAACATCTTCGAGATAGACAGACAGACATCGAATTCCTAGAATATGGTCCCGTTTTTAACTTTGGATACGGAACCCTAATAACTTGTTCCTTATTTTCAAACTGAAAGGAACAAAATAATTCAAAGCTGCATCCACTGATCGACAAAGTCAACAAGCATGTTAGTTTAACTTGAATAAAGTTTCGAAGTTATCCAGTCAAAGCATTTTCCACGAAATTATTACGAATTTTGTTATGGAACTTTTATCGGGAGATATGAGGGGATTTGCAGGATCGATGCAGTCAAACCTCGCTGACTGGATTCAAATATTTCCGAACTGCAAGGGTCTTTGAAGCATTCTTTCGCGATTTTCTCTAAGCTCACCCGACGTAGGTCAAAGTGTTTCGGAAACTAATTTTAAATGTTTGTTTTGAGAAGAAATATTAGCATTGGTTTAATATTTCGTTGCGTAAATCTACTAAGTCGCTTTTGTTTTCCTGTTCTTTCAAATTATAGCATCAACTATCGTATTTTATCTTATAATTAAAGATTATCGTAATTTTGTCGGGTTACAACATATTATATAGATACCTCATTTGAATAAATTATTTCCATAGCTACTTCTAATTGTTACAACTAATACTATTAACATGTTAGTAATATTACAAATGTTTTAAATTTTTTCCTTAGTTAAGTGTCGGTCATTAACGCCGAAACAACTGAAAGGATTGTGATTAAATTTGGAATACAAATAGGGTATTAATAATAATAATAATGCTTTATTTTAGGCAACGAAATGGCAGCCCATATGAATAGTTAGTGCATTAGTAACAATTTATCTTAATTTATATTAGTAGGTAAGTAATCTATTTTTAATTATAATTTTTATATTAATAATTTTTAAGTATTGTAAAAATAAATTTACTATTTGGCTGTCTAAGATTATTATATTATACTTTTTCGATTAAATGCTCCCTTGTCCGGTCCCGTTCCTAAAGTCACAACGCGGAAAATACCGCGGGTAAGTCTCAACTATATTCAGATGTCTTATCTATATGTTTATACGCGAGCGGAAAACTTTGTAACTCCTTTTTACGAAAGACACATAGATGTTGAAGCATGAAATTTTTGCCCAGTTATAGTTGATATGGAAAAAGAGCGTGGATTTTTTTTTTCATAAGGGGGCAAACGATCAAACGGGCTACCTGATGGAAAGCAACTACCGCCGCCCATAGACACCCGCAACATCAGGGTTGCATGTGCGTTGCCGGCCTTTTAATACCAATATTATTTAAAAATATGCTTTAATTTTTGATATTTTTATTAAATAAAACGCTACGCATAGTACAGTACGCACGATACAATATTTTGACATGACACGATAATCATACACAAAATACTCTTTTGTTTATGGTTGAAGTCTTGTGTTTTTTTTTTCATAAAATTTAATGTTATAAAATTTAAGTCTGTGATGGAATTGAAAACAGATTATATTTTTTATAGGTCCTCTTTACGATGTATTCGAATGCTTGTGGTCGGATATCGAACACAGGGTGACCTCTAGTTAAACAAAAACACAAGTTTAAAGACGTATTTTGCAGTGAAAAATTCATTAAAGAACAATATCTTGAAAGGAAATAGATATTCGGTTGATTCGAGAGTTAATTAATACCGTCCATTACCGGCACTAGCGACGCCCCCCGGCTTCTCCTGTAACGCAATTACTACAGACACCGCGACGCTCTCAACCTTAATGTTATTATACAGAGTGTGCTAAACACATCTATTCAAAACTCCTAACTCTATCAAGTGCACTAAGATTTTGTTAGCAACTGGTATTAAGTGTAAGATATTACATTACTAATGGCGTACAGCAATATAATTGAAAAATTAGAAAAAACCGGTCGTCTTAGAGCGTCCCTGACCTTATGGGTAAGACCTTTGGTTCGCACTCGAGAGAGTGCAGGTGTGAACCCCGGTGTAGGCAAGCCACCAATGAGACAATTTCCGATCTCAAGTACATAATACGGATGCTCATTGCCGTGGGAGAACCATGCTTCGGCAGGAATGGGCCGGCTCGACCGGAGTGATGCTGTGTTTTGGCGTTGTGCTGTGTTTCGTTCAGTGAGTGAATTTACTGGTGTCCCAACTTCCCTAATCCCCTATTCCTACTTCGATTTCCTATTCCCTCATAAAGGCCGGTAACGCACTTGCGGCTCTTTGGATGTCGCGAGTGTCCATGGGCGACGGCAGTTGCTTTCCATCAGGTAACCAGTCTGCTCACTAGCCCCTTAAATATCATAAAAATGTGCGAGTTAGCAGGCGCACGAAGGGTTCCGTACCGGTGGAGGGCAAAACTGCTTTATAAAATTTAGTAGTTATAAGATTCTACCACCTCATACAAGCTATAGCGCGATGTAGAGGTACCGCAGCGCCATCTAGTATTAAATAGGAAGAAACTAGCGGAACAAACACGTTCGTTGTATGAGAGGCCCTCTTAAATATTAAATTTGTTTAGTTTTTGTTGTTAATGATTAAGATTAAAAGATCTACGCAATGACTCGAGATATTTTGGTGGTGCAAGGATTTTACTATCTGGCGATTTCCGGGAACCACTATTTATCAGTTTCGACGACCTCTGTGGCTCGGTTGGTAAGCGCGTTGGTAGCTTAAGCCGGGGTTCGAATCCCGCCGACGGAGCAAGTTTTTCAATGTTCCTGGGTCTTGGATGGGTATTAAATATTTGAATCGAATAAAATTCTTATATGTGTGTATAGTATAAAAGTATTAAATATATTTCCGTTGTCTGGTACCTGTAACACAAGTCCCTCGGGTA